>CAUYPK010102049.1:0-18275 GCA_963574355.1 Loris lydekkerianus | reverse complement strand
TTATTTATGTATTTATATATATATATATTTATATATATATATATATATTTATTTATGGCTAATATTTTTTTTTAGATATGTGTATATATATATATATATATATTTTTTTTTTTTTTTTTTTTTTTTTTTTTTGCAGTTTTTGGCTGGGGCTGGGTTTGAACCTGCCACCTCCAGCATATGGGGCCAGTGAGCCACAGGCATTGCCCTTGCCCAGTATATTTTAATGGTGTTATTTCAACATGTAATCAATATAAAAATGACTAATGAGATGCTTTGCAATTTTTTCTTATCCTTTAAAATTCTTTTTGTGATTTACATTTGTTGTTCATCTTAATTTGGCATCTATATTTAATCTTGTATTTAGATTTCTTAAAATTTGTAGTTGGAAAAAAATAGGTTCACATATACAGGTTATTCCAAATACAGGGTGTACATAAAATTCGTGTATAATTTACTACGTTAAACTATTTTATATTGCACACAAATTTTATGTCCACCTTATATATTAAAATTTTCTAGTAACTAAGTTCACTATCAGATACAAATTTATTTTTTTATTTTATTATTAGTTTTTGAGACAGAGTCTCAATCTGTCTCCCTGGGTAGAGTGCCATGATGTTACAGCTCACAGCAACCTCAAACTCCTGGGCTCAAGTGATCCTCCTGCCTCAGCCTCCTGTGTAGCTCAGACTACAGGCCACCTGCCACAACACCTGGCTGGTTTTAGTAGAAATGGGGTCTTGCTCTTGCTCAAACTAGTCTCAAACTCCTGAGCTCAGGTGATTCACCTGCCTTGGCTTCCCAGAGTGCTGCGATTACAAGCATGAGCCACTTGTGCTCAGCCCAGATATAAGTTTAATCTTCAAGTGCTCAATAGCCACATTGTTATATAGCACAGCTCTGTAGTGTTTCATTATAGGCATGTCCCATAATTAACTGGTCCCCAATGATGATTTCTAATCTTTTGCTTTTAACATGTTGTCAAATTTATAGGTACATTCCTAAAAGTTCTGGGTCAGAGGATTGTGTGTTTCCATATGCACTTTAAAAAATGTTTTATTTAGAAACGTTGCAAGAGTAAGTATACCTATCGACCTTACTACCTCCTGTTAACGTCTTACCTTATTTGCTTTATCATTTGATCCTGGGTGTGCACCCTCTTTCTCTTTCTCTCTCTGTGCATATTGATCCTTGAATAATGCAGGGGTTAGGGAAACTGACCCCCACCCCCATGCTGTCGACTCCTCTCCTATGCAGTCAAAAATTCATAGATGACTTTTGACCCCCCCCAAACTTAACTACTGACAGACTACTGTTGACTGGAGGCCTTACCAATAACAATCAGCTAACATATATTTTGTATGTTATATTTATTATATACTGTATTGTAGTAAAGCTAGAAAAAAGAAAATGTCCTTAAGAAAATCATAAGGAAGAGCAAATGTATTTGCCATTCATTATGTGGAAGTTGACCATTGTGAAGATCTTCATCCTTGTCTTCACTTGAGTAGGCTGAGGAGAAGGAAGAAGATGGTCTTACTGCCTCAGGGATGACAGAGGTGGAATAAAATTTGCATGTAAGTGGATCCACATGGTTTAGATCCGTGTTGTTCTAGGGTCAGCTGTACATAAAAAGTGATTTGCATGTCTTCACCAGTCACTGGTGCTTAGGGGAACATGCTGACATCATTCTTCCAATACCCCCCTAGTTTGGATTTCCTAAAGCATTTTTTCCATTTCTCCTTTTTCTGTGTGTAAAACTTTCTCAGATTCTTTGGAAAAATAATTAAGACATTTTCCTATGGGTATATTTATGATCATAGGCATTTACCCAGTATGAAAAGTGCCCATCAACATTTTTTAAAAAATATATGTAAGCATACAGAAAAGCACCCCTAAAATCAGAGGTACTTGTTAGAATTGATGAATGGCAGCTTTCCTGCATGCCACTGTAGGAAACATAACTTGCCCACACCATGTCCACTGCTGCCTTCTACCTGGGGCAATAACTGGGTCACAAGGTTGGGGGAAGCCCATGTTCTGTGGTCACCGTCCATCTCCTGCTGGAGTCTGGGTTCAGGGACAGGGAGGATTGGGGTCAGAGGCCTCTCCCTTGCAGCACTGTGGGGAGTGGTGACCTCACCCTGGGCTGGCAGCATGCTGGTACATTAGTGGGCAGCTGACTGACGTGATTGTGTGTCCTGAACCTGGACCTGCTTCTTGGCAGGTCCTTGCAAACCCAACAACTGCAGAGACAAAGAAGGATAGGTTTGGGGATTTTAAAGGTGGAACCTAATATCTTATCAGTCAGAAAGGAGTTCTGATTTTGGCTAGGCCCAGTCACTAATTTTCTAGGTCAGAGCAACTTTAATACCTACTGGAGCCCCTCATGACCTTTCTTTGCTATGGACTGGCTGGGGAGGAACCTTGGCCTTTAAAAAACTCTGTGCTCTTGGGCGATATCTGTGGCTCAAAGGAGTAGGGCGTTGGCCCCATATGCCGGAGGTAGTGGGTTCAAGCCCTGCCCCGGCCAAACTGCAAAACAAAACAAACAAACAAAAAACTCTGTGCTCTTTCAAGTTTCCAGGGCACCATTGAGATCCCTCAGGTGCAGATCTTCCTTGCCGACTTAGCACCTGGTTTGGGTAAGGGCTCTTGTTACTGAGTTCTTACCAAGTTTTTATCATGCTGAGCATGGCTTCCTGCTTCCCCAGGAGAGCTGGTGGGTTCTGTTTTCGGGCTGTCTGCATGTTTGGCACTCACCTGTACCTACTGCCTGTCCTCGTCTCCTTGGAGAAGGGTGCTGAGCATAATCACTAGCTGCAGCAGTTGGTCTCTTATTTACCGCCAGTTCTTCATCACTGAGAATCATTCCATGAGGAAAATAAACATTGCCTCACCTGTTCACAGTGTAATATTTTCACTTGCCTTTCACTTAGAGGTTGCATATTTACTTTCCTTCTGAAAAGATCAGCAGGATCTCGGAGCCTAGTGTGATCTGGATCTCATTACTCCCCATGTATGTTGTTATCATCAGGTGCTCCTTTGGACCCTAGCCCATTCCTCCCACCTGTCACCATTCTGTCATGCTGATTTCTGCCTAGTAACTTTTCTCTTGGAGTTTTATTTCTCCTCTTTACCTGCCTTTGTCTCCCTTGTTAAATGTAATTCTCTCATGAGCAACTGGGCCTGATAATCCCAATATAAAGGCTATAGCCCAGGCAGTTTTAATGCATGCAAAGTAGTCTCTTCGTATTACTATAGCATAAAAGAAACCTTTCCCTTTCAACCTCTCGTTGCTTACTGCATCAATTATTTATGTACTTGTGTAATTCTTATCCATGCCTAGGTATGTGTTAGTGTAGCTCTGAGACCGTGGCTCCTTCTGGAGAAGGGTCTTTGTCTGGTATTATTCGCCTACTTCCTCAGCATCTAGTTTAGGGAAGACTGAATTGGGGGAGGTTGCAAGTTGAGAGTCCCTACACCTCACTGTTTAAGCTCTAGAGCCAGGATGTGACTGAGTTGTCTGATTCTTTTGTGTTTCAATAGACTAATAACCAGTGACAGTTCCTAAATATTTTTTTTCATCCAACAAGAAGCCATAACTTAATTA
The DNA here is from genome assembly GCA_963574355.1 of Loris lydekkerianus. Lineage (NCBI taxonomy): Eukaryota > Metazoa > Chordata > Mammalia > Primates > Lorisidae > Loris > Loris lydekkerianus. The sequence continues at coordinate 14,662 of CAUYPK010102049.1, read as the reverse complement.
ATGATAGAAACAGTACAGATTTCAAACCACGCTGCAGTTACTCTTTTGAAACACCAAAAAACTCATTTTTTTCAATGGTTACATTGTTAGTTCCATAATAGCACTTACAGTATCATTACTGTTCTTCAGAGCTCAACACATTTGCTTATGACATGACCAATTCTATGTCCTTAACTTCCACACCTGCTTTGTCCACCTCTTCCTCCTCACTCTCTTCTTGTACAGTTGGAGTCTGTGTGTTTTCTTGAATGTTTCAAACAGCTTCACCTTGAACTTTGAATTTCTTAGCAGCTGCTAGCTGTGCCTGCTAGCTGAGATAAATCCTCGATCTTGGCTTCACCAAAAACTATGTAGGTATCTGAAGCTGGGCTCTTGTAGACATCTGGTGTTATGATGACAAAGAGGATAGTCTTAGATTTCTGGACAGTGACTCTAGAAACCCCTGTGACTTGTTGAAGACCCAGTTTGGACACAGCCTTCCGTGCCTTCTTTCACTCGGTTTTGCTTACTGGCTGGTTCTTCATTGATTTCAGCGGCTGCTGCCAGCGGCACTTGCTGTGTGGCTGCCTGTGTGGAATCTCGTTCCTCTAGCTCTGGTACTGATTGATCACTGTCAGATTCTGTTCCAGACCCTGTCTCAGCCTCACGCCGTGGCAACTCCTGCTCTGTAGCAGGGACGGTTTCTGTGGCTTCCCCAGGCATGTTGTGCAGGGAACGCGGAACCAAGATGGCAGCAGAAAGAGTTCCTAAATATTTTGATGTAGGTCTAAGAGGGCAACAGGAATCTGAATCGGAGCCCATTGGCACAGATGGTTTTCCTGGGGTGCTAGATTTGAGCCTTCGTTTTCCTTTATACTACTTTCTGTGACCTTCAGCTTACAGGGTGCTTCCTAACCTAAATGTCCTTCTGAGGAAAGGGCTGATACTCATCAGAAAAAGAGAAGTAGAGTTTGTGTTGTGTTAACCATCAGGGAGATACTGACGGTAATCCTCTTCTTGCATTTGCTCCTTTTAAATTCTTCAGGAAGTCCCAGAGCTGAGAGTCCTGGGTCAGAAGGGGCGGGAAAGTCGGGCAGCCAGAATCGAGAAAGGGGCCATGGGTTCCTGTGCTACACTCCAGAAGGTGTTGAGAGGCGGCATCAAGAGCAAACCAAACACTCGGAGGTCCTAAATCCAGGATGATTTCATCATATGACATGAGATGGAGGAGTTCTTAATTAGTAATGCACTTTTTGGTTGGCAAGAAGTGAGTAAACTTTAGGTGGTGAGATTCTATAGAAATACAGAGGACCCTATCTTTTCAGCTCTTGTTAAGTTAGGAAAATTTATCTGCTTATTTGAAACCAAATTATTTGGGATTGGTTGGTGGCTAAGAAATGGACTTTTGTTCTTATAGTTAACTTTAATGAAAGTTTTTTATTTTTCCCCAGTAGAGTGATTTTTTTTTTTTTTTTTTTGAGACAGGGCTTCAAGCTGTCACCCTGGGTAGACTGCTGTAGCGTCACAGCTCACAGCAACCTCAAACTCTTGGGCTTTAGTGATTCTCCTTCCTCAGCCTCCCAAGTAGCTGGGACGACAGGTGCCCGCCACAATGCCTGGCTATTTTTGGTTGTAGTTGTCATTGTTGTTTGGTAGGCCGGGGCTGAATTCGAGCTAGCAAACCTCAGGTATATGTGGCTGGAGCCTTAGCCGCTTGAGCTACAGGTGCCAAGCCAGTAGAGTGATTTTTATTTGTTGAATTCTTAAAACTTTATTCTGACATAGGCTGAGTGGGAATGGCAGAGAAAAATAATTTTTAGTGTAATCTTTACTATGATGTAAAAATAAATATCTAAAAACATGGATTAGAAAATGTTCTTTACAGACTTTCTGTAGGAAAAACAAATGTTTACAAATTCTGCTTATCAGCTGTTTGTTCTTCCTACCTCTACAATTTCATCCATTAATAACTGTCAGAGTTCAAGTTCAGTTCATTGCCTAGTCCCTGGAAATTTTCCTCACTGTTAATAAGACTTTGAATCATAAATGCTGATGGATAAATGGCACAATTCATTAAAGATAGTCATAGTTTAACCAAATTACAGTTATAATGCGAAGGTGAAATAGAGTATTTTATTAAAATATCTTAAATTTTATTAAAAGTTATTTTAACCCTGAGTTATTCTTTGCTTCTAAATTCCTCAGTGATATCTCAATAGATGTGTGAAATCTACTAAGAGATTTATGTTAATCCAGAAATCTTTCTACATCTCTAACCACACTAAAGCTCACATTTCAATCTTAAAAGCAATATTATTAAATTACAGATAATTTATTAGTTCTTTCCCAGGGATAATGGGAGTGGTTTGGAGTAAACCTGTATAAAAATCACAGTATGTTTGATAAATGCATATGGGTATGGAGTAGTTATGACTTAACTCCTTGTGAAAAAAAAATTTTTTTTGAGACAGGATCTTGCTTTATTGTCCCAGGTAGAGTATAGTGGCGTCATCATGGCTTACCGTAACCTCAAACTCCCACAGGTGCACACCATCACACCTGGCTAATTTTTCTACTTTTAGTAGAGATGGGGTCTCACTCTTGCTCAGGCTGGTCTCTAACTCCCGAGCTCAAGTGATCCTCCACCTTGGCCCCCAGAGTGCTAGGATTACAGGTGTGAGCCACTATGTTTGGCCTATCCTTATGAAATTTTTGAAAAACATATGTTCTGGAAAACCAGAATACATTTACAGTAAGATATTATGATTAAGACTCATCAAAAACTATGTGATTTGATGATTCAAAAAGCTACCCTGTCTAGGCTCAGTGCCTGTAGCTCAGTGGCTAGGGCACCAGCCATATACACCAGGGCTGGCAGGTTCAAACCTCAGCCTGTTGCTAAAATGACAGTGACAGCTATAACCAAAAAATAGATGGGGGTTGTGGCAGGTGCCTGTAGTCCCAGCTACTTGGGAGGTTGAGACAAGAGAATTGCTTAAGCCCAAGAGTTTGAGGTTGCTGTGAGCTGTGATGCCTCGGCACTCTACCAAGGAAAAAAAAAGCTACCCTGTCCACATCTCATCAAACTGTACTTGAAATCCTTTTACCTCTGTTAAGTTTTTCTGGACAGTCTAAATAAGGTGGTATAATTTCTTGGCTCTTTCTCTGATTAAATGAATGTCTACTACAGCTCTCTTTATTCCTGAATATCAGCAAGTGTTTCTATTATATATTTTCTACTAGAATTGCTGTCAGTTGCTATATAAAAAATGGAAAGTCTGTGTACTTTTTTTGCCTTCTGACATATTTTTACATACATACTTAATTCTAACTTGGCCAACAGGTAGGATGGTATTATATTAATAACTGAGGTTCAGCTTGACGAAACAGGAGACATCTGGAAAACGGAGGGTGCAAGCCTAGATCTTTGTATTCAACTCCACATTCCTTGTGTTATTCTTTATTGAACACTGTTATATCCTGATTTACATCATAAATTCTTAGAGAAGACAGACATAGCAATTAGTAACTTGAATCCATAGCAGCTTTATTTATTTTTTATTTTTTTAATTAATTATTAAAATTTTTTTGCAGTTTTTGGCCAGGGCCGGGTTTGAATCTGCCACCTCCAGCATATGGGGCCGGCATCCTACTCCTTTGAGTCATAGGCACCACCCCAGCTTTTTTTATTTTTTAGAGACAGGTCTTGCTCTGTTGCTCAGACGGGAGAGTATGGCCTAATCATACCTTGCTGTAACCCTGACCTCCTGGGCTCAAGCAATCCTCTTGCCTCAGCCTCCCAGAGTGTCAGGATTACAGGTGTGCACCACCATGTCTGGGCCAGAATCAGCAGTGGCTCTGTTCAAATACAGGCGCATGTGTATTTTGGATGTAATATTTGTCAGAAATGCCAGAATTATGATCAGTAGTGCCTTGAATTCAGATTAATAGCTGAAACCACTTACTAATTCAGTAGGAATAATCGTAAAGTCCTACAATAAGAAAAAATGAATATTTTGAAGGCTGTTCAAAACAGTGTTCCAGAGTGAGTGTTACCTCCATTTTTTGCTGTGTGATGAATAAGGAGCCAGAGGGCTGGAGATTGGTTGTAAAGGTGAAGTTGACTTCAGGAGAAGGAGTGTCTTAGTATTTACAGCTACTCTTTTCAATGCTAATCCTTTGGTAGCTTCTTCTCATATTTCATACACACGTACTTGCGGCCGCAGGGTAGGTGGATATAGGACATGCATTGATTGATGTTAAATATGTCTCAGAGTCTCAGATTTATGCCACTGCTGAGGACTGTGCCAGAGATGAAATGTGAGATTAAAGGATTTTATTGCTTACCACATTTCTTTTTGACCTAGCTAAGTTCATGTTGGAAAGTGTTTTGTTTTAGGATGTTGTCATACATCCACATAGCACTTTATACTTTTTAATTTGTTTTTATGTATTTACCCTCAGAATAAATCTGTCAGTCCAGTGAGATGAAATTTTTATTATCATATTGCAAATGAAGAAATCTGACTTGCAGATAGTATATAGCACTGTCATTAAGAAGATTTTATATTTTTATATGTATTATATATTATGAATCAGACCAGAATCCTTGCTCTACCAATTACTAGCTGAATGATTGACATCTCTAAGCCTTGGTTTTCTAATCTGTAAAATGGGGAACCTTATATATAGATTGTTGGAAGGTTTAAACAAGATAATAGGTAGAATATGTTTATAGATTGTTGGAAGGTTTAAACAAGATAATAGGTAGAATATGTTTAGAACAGTGGGGCATATAATAGGCACTCAATAAATAGCAGGTAGTTTATTTTCAGAGGTTATTACTCATTTATTTAACTCAACAAACACTGAGAGCCTTCTATGAGCTAGTCAGTGTTAGACACATCGGGAAAGACAGGACGGGTATTCTAATGGAATGTACGTTTTAGTGGTAGAAATGATAAATGAGTCAGTAAGAATTCCAAGGAGTGATAATGACTTTGAGGAAAGTAAAATGGGATGGTGCTTGAGAAGGGTATTGTTAGTTGGGAAGTCCTGTTGCAGGAAGTGGCATTTGGTCTGAGATTGGGGGAACCATGACCACATGCTGACCTGGGGGAACAGTCTTAGGAGGAAACACAGCTGCAAAGCTGAGAGGCAGGACTGAGGCAGGCGCATGGGCAGCACATTTTAGCAGTGCACCACGGAGAGGCGGAGGGACCAGACTATGTAGGGCTTGTAGGCCAGGGTAAAGTGTGGGGTTTGGACCAGGGGAGTGATGTTTGGGTCAGGTGGTAGGCCAGGTTCTGTGAAGAAAGCAAAGGTACATGGTTATAGAAGAATTGTGTCCCTCTTCTGTAATTGAAAGTCGTCTGTGGCATACAACTAGACAAGCACCCAGAACCATACAGTGTTCCTGCTGGTGCGCTCCTCATCTGATCACTGGGTGAAGTTTAGTCATCTCTACAGTGACGTTATGGTTCTTGTTATCTGTGGTTGAATCTGTTCGCTCTAACAGTCTAAAGGGGCATGAAGGGTGGAGACAGAATTGGGGCAAGGGTAAAGAGATTATTTCTGAACACCACAAAATAGGGACTAGGAAGTTGGGGGAGTGAAGGGGAAAAAGATCCTGTTGTGCATGGAGAGACGCTGTTGAAGCTGTGGCTCCTTGAGATGATGTGGGTGAGCCAGCGTAGGCTGGGTGGTATCTCTGCCCAACTCAACAAGCTGAATCCAGGTAGTTAAATCCCACATGCTGCTGCAGGCAGCGGTCCTCAAACTTTTTGGCATCAGGGACTGGTTTCATGGAAGACAATTTTTCAGTGGATGTGATGCCATGTGGCCTGGTTCCTAATAGGCCGCAGACCGGTACACACCAGTTGGGGACTGGAGCTCTAAGGCCTTAGACCAGCGGTTTTCAACCTGTGGGTTGCGACCCACAGGAACTGTATTAAAGGCTCACAGCATTAGGAAGGTTGAGAACCACTGCCTTAGACTGTTAGCAGCTTTTCTCATCTCCACTGAGGCCAAAAGGAGCAGTGATACCCTTGAGTTTTCTTACTAAAACAGGTTTAATTTCCTTGTTTGTTTCTTTGTTCAAAGAGGTTTTTCTTTGAATCATTCTGTCAGTTTAGCTATTATAATTGATCAGTTAACATTATAAATAATAACTGTGAATAATGATTATGCTACATAGTAGCAAACATTTATTGAGTGCTTACTAAGCCAGTTCCAAGCTTTTTCACCTCCATTATTCTACTAATGTCTTTCTTATTTTACCAATGATGAAAATGGGGCCCAGAGAGGTTAATCTATTTTAGATCCCACAGCAGATCAGTGATGCTGGATTCCAAACCTACGCTTAGCTTTATATGAGAGACTTTGCTTTTTATTTCCTTCTCACAAGCATATATTTAATAATTAATTATTGGTTATTTAGTGGTCTGATAAGAAGTGAGGTGGTGCTTTTCTTTTGGAGAAGGAAGACAAGCTGATCAAGACATACTGGTTGGTTAAAGAAGAAATAGAGATGTTAATTCCACAGCACTGTACTGTAAACCTTTCTATTCTCAAGAGTTCCACTTGTGTACTTCTTGAAATGGAACACATTAAGAAGTAATATTGAGGAGAGAACTTATACCTCTGTTTCCTCAAAAAAGGGTGTGTTGTCTCTTTAGAAGGGGGCTAACCAGTGACAGATTGGGATTATTACCTCTTTAGTGGTTTTTTTTTTGTGTGTGTGTGTGCAGAAACTGTAAGAATAGTAATTTTTAAATTAAGAAAAATCTTTACCCTGACAAATTTTTATTTTTCCATATCCACGTCCAGTTTTTGCATTTATGTGTGTATTATTTGTACATAGATCTAATTATAGAGTATCTACTCATTTTTTTATTTAACATTATGTTATAACAGGTTTTAGGGTTAAGGACTAAGTCTCTCTAGTGAAAAGGAAAAGATTGGAATAGCAAAAGGTTGTGAGGCATTAATAATTGATTGGGACGATGCCTTCCAGGCAGCCCACGTCAGTTTTGAAGCTGGCCTTGGAAGGAGCAGCTGTGTGTTTGGACCTTGGAAAGTCTTCATCTTTCCAGGCAGTCTGTCAGGCATCCAGAAAAGTCGGTGGGGGGCAGGGGAGTGGAAAAATACAGTGGTTTGGAACTGATGTGAAACTAACAAGCTGGTTGAGTTAAAGAAGACAAACAATCTGCACCTGTTATGGTGCTTTAATTGAGGTTAAAGCTTTAGTGAATAGGCAGTGCATTACAGTTCATCAGAATTATCAATATTTTGTTCTTTTCAAAGTTTAATAGTTACATAGTGGTTATAAAAGTAGTTTATCAGTGGAAGAGCAAATTATTTGGCAAATACTATTTTAGTGATAAAGCTGTTATTCTGTGTTTAAATTCACTTTAACTCAAAGTGGTTTTTAAGTTTCAAACTTTTATAACTACAGACTAGCCATGTGATATTCAAAGACCTCCTTGATAATATCTCTAAATACCCTTAGTTCACCCAAAACACGTTTTTTCCTCCCAGGCCTCTGGATAACCTGAGTGAAAAGAACAAGACAAAGTAGAGATCCCTTAATCCTGAATGCAGAAGATCCCAGACAATTGGTAGAAGCAATTGTTTCCTCTTCTTCCTAAAATAAGTAAAATTCAAAGTGATTTTTGGGGAGGGGCTAAGGCACATTGCACTTTAACAGATTAAGGTCATGTTGGACAGCAAAATACTAGGAAAATAATTTATATAAGTAGAATTCTAAAAAAACAGGTTTTATGTTAAATTTAAGCCAGCACTCTCTTGTAAATTAAGGAAGCTTACACTGGAGGTATGAACTGAAATAGCTAGTCATTATATTGGAATATGTAGTTTGTTTTAAACATTTCTTTGTATGCTGTAAGACCCTCCCCTGCTTTTATCATAACAAAAATGTGAGACAAATGTTAGAGGTGTAGCAGATGCGTAAGTGGGGGAATGTGTTCTCATTGAAATGCTACCTCGGTATAGTCAACACAGTGTGGTTTCCAGGGGAGAGGGTCTTCCTGTTAGACTCTAGCAAAGGCACTGTTCTCTGCTGCAGGAACTTGTTTACATGACCTCTAGGAGACAGTTGAGATGGTCTTTAGTGAACCCATTTGTTAGGTTGTCATTTCCTTTGTGTTTACATATAAATAGCTCTTAAAAGTATCTTTCCCCAAGCTGTTCTCTCTTTGGTGGCCTTTACCTTTTTGGGGCATTGCAGTTGAATGACCGCTGCTGTACTGGCAACACTGGATGTCCTGTTATGTGGGTGCAGAGCTGCCTGTGGCTGGGTTGGTATCCGTATTACACACTGCAGCCTTGCCAGGCAGAAAGGCCATTCATGTTGGCTGCTGCTGCTTGCTACCTCGGTTTCTTAAGGGGCTTACCCTCCCACCACCCTGGCCCTTAGCCCTCAGCTTTCATTCAGCTATTTTCCAGGCTCCCACCTTCACATCTCTGCTCTGCTCTGAGTCTATCAGGGTAATAGAGTGGCTTTTCTTCATCAGGATAATGTTTTTAGTGGATAGGCAGCAATGAACAGTGGTTAGAAGCCTGATTCAAACTGTGCCTGGTTTTGAATCCTTGCTGGGTTACTTACTAAGGTAGTTTCTTAATCTCTCTATGCCTTGATTTTCTCGGGCAAAAAAGGGTATACTAATCATGCTTTCCTCATAAGGTTGTTATGAGGGTTAAACAAGTTAATACAGTAGAGCCTTTGCACTTGACGACCTTCCTACACTGACCACCTCCTTAAGTTGACCTAATTTTCATAGACCAAACACATACCACATGTCCTCGACAGAAGCTTCTTATGTTGACCTCCTCCATATGTTGACCAGTTTTTTACAGTCCCTTGAGCGGTCAACTTACAGAGGGTCTACTATATTTGTAAATCACTTAAAATAGTGCCTGGTGTATGATAAACACTATATAAGCAGGAAGTAAACCAAAGTTTTCTTCTAATTATAAAAGTAATACATTATCATTGTAGAAAACTTAGAGAATTTAGAAAAGTTATCTTACTGTACTTGGAATTAGAATGAATAAATAAATGTGGAGTAGTGAGAATGGCAGGAGTGTTTTAGGCAGGGAGATATGTGGTATCAAGATCCTGAGACTAGAGTCTGGTATTTGAAGCCATAGCCTGATTGCCTTATTCATCTCAGAGGTGTGCTATTTAAAAAAAAAAAAAACAAAAACCCTACATTATTTCTCCATCACTGATAAAGCAATAAATTTGGCATTTTTTTTAATGAATCTTCAGTGAACTGGCCTTGAGCCAGCTCTACTACAAACCTAACCTAGCTTTATGGCCTTATGGAGATTTACTTAATCTTTGTGAACCTCCGCTTCCTACCAACAAAATGGAGTTAGTATTCCCTGTCTTGCAGGGTTGCTGGGAGGATTTAATGACACGTCTATGTAAAGCACTTTGTGCTTGGCCTCTGGGGCACTCTTTGAATATATTTTTCCCTTGGTTCCCTTCTAGCTCTTCTGACAGTATTGCAGTTTATGTATATAGGAAGGTCAGATCCTTTTGTAGTTCATAAGTGCAGTGATAGGGTGTTCACATGAATGTGTGAGCCATGCCTCCCTCAGACTTTGTTACAATGTCAGCACATTACCTGTCTGATGTGCATGAGGGGTGGAGAAGAAGGTCCTGGTTGTCTTAGGGAAAGAAGATCTAGGAGAGTTATGTGACTTGCCTCAAAGTCTTTCAAAAACTGAATTCATATGCAAATAAAGTGAGCCCATTGACTCTTCCTCATCCATACTTACACTAAGTTTTGACTTAATGGTGTCCATCAGATTCACATACTATGATTTTTTTTTTTTTTTTTAAGACAGAGTCTCACTATGTCACCTTTGATAGAGTGCTGAGGTGTCACAGCTCACAGCAACCTCAAACTCTTGGGCTTAAGAGATTCTCTTGCTTCAGCCTCCTGAGTAGCTGGGACTACAGGCGCCCACCACAACGCCCGGCTATTTTTGTTGTTGTAGTCATTGCAGTTGTCATTGCTGTTTAGCAGGCCTGGGTCGGGTTTGAACCTGCCACTCTCAGTGCATGTGGCCAGTGCCATAACCACTGTGCTCTGGGTACCGAGCCATGTACTATGACTTTCTGAGATGATTTTTCCTCTCCATTCTCTCTCCCTTCCCATTTTACTATGAAATACAACGTATGTATAGAATAGTGCAAACACATACCTGTATAGTTTAAAGAATAATTAGAATACCCTTATTAAGAAGCAGAATGTTGCCCAAAGTCCTACCCACTTGACAAGTACTTATATATTTTATGTCTGGGAACGAATGTCATTGGAAACTAAAATATGCCAGTTGAGGCCTATATACCTCATGTCTACTTCTTTGAAGTTATTAAACAGAAAAACTTTAAGTATGTTTTCTACCTTGACTAATCTTTGATCAGAAAATATGCAAAGTTATAGTACTAAATAAAGTCAGCAAAATATCAAAGATGACAGAATTCAATTGTTATTTGACATGTTTTACTATTCTTTTGATAGGGCTGATGTTTGAGCAATAAAATAAATTAAAGACATTCATAAATTGTATGATTATCCTATAAAATTATTTACTATCAGTAAAAAATCACTACTTATATTACTACAATCAAGATATTTTGGTATTCTTTTTTTGAGACAGAGCTTCAAGCTATCGCCCTAGGTAGAGTGCCATGGCGTCACAGCTCATAGCAACCTCAAACTCTTGGGCTTAAGTGATTCTCCTGCCTCAGCCTCCCAAGTAGCTTGGACTACAGGTGCCTGCCACAATGCCCAGCTATTTTTTGCTTGTAGTTGTCATTGTTGTTTAGCAGGCCTGGGCTGGATTTGAACCTGCCAACTCTAGTGTATGTGGCTGGTGCCTTAGCTGCTTGAGCTACAGGTACCAAGCCAGGATATTTTGGTATTCTATAAAGAATAAAACAAAAATGTAATTATAATAGCTTAAACAAGTGGAATTTTAAATTAAAAACACAATGCCGTTTACATTGGGACCCCTCAAAAGGAAATAATTAGGTATAAGTCCAACAAAATATGTTTAAGAGGTAAATGAGGAAAACTACAAACCATTGATGAAGGGAATCAAAGAAGAGCCAAATTTATTGAAGAAAGAGTCCATGTTTAGGGATAAGAAGACTCAACTGATCTTTCACAAAGGAGCAAAGGCAATAGAATGGTACAAAGATAGGCTTTTCATCCAATGGTATTGGAATAACTTTATGTCCACTTACAAAAAGTGAATCTAGACACAGACCTTATACCTTTCATAAAAATTAACTCAGCATGAATGATAAACTTAAATATAAACAAACTCTAAAACTCTGGGAAAATAACAGGAGAAAAGTGAGATATCCTTGGGATGGCAATGACTTTTTCAATATAGTAGGAAAGACATGACCCATGAAAGAAATAATTGATAAGCTGGACTTCATTAAAATAAAAAGTTTATGCTCCCTGAAAGAGGATGTCAAGAGAATGATATGACAAACTACAGACTGGGAGAAAATGTTTGCAAAAGACACATCTGATTAAGGATTGTTATCTAAAATATACAAGGAACTCTAAGGACAATAAGAAAATAAGTAACCTGATTTTAAAATGTGCCTAAGACCTTAACAGATATCTCACCAAAGAAGATTCACAGATGGCAAATAAGCATATGACAATATGGTTCGCATCATATGTCATCAGAAAAATGTGAATAAAAAATGATGAGATTCTACTACACACTTATTAGAGTGGCCAAAATCCAGAACACAGGCAATACCAAATTCTGGTGAGGATGTGAGGCAACAATAACTCTCATTCATTGCTGATGGGAATGAAAAATGGTATAGCTACTTTGGAAGATAGTTTGGTGGTTTTTTACAAAATTAAACATACTCTTATTATATGATCCAGCAATTGTACTGCTTGTATTTGCCCAGAGGAGTTGAAAACTTATCCAAGCAAAAATCTGCACAGGGGTGTTATAGAAGCTTCATTCATAATTGCCCAACTTGGAAGCAACCAAGATGTCCTTCAGTAGGTAAATGATTAAATTGTGGCACATCCAGACAATGGGATACTATTCAGCGCTGAAAAGAAATGAGGTATCAGGCTATGAAATGACGTGGAGGAAACTAAAATGCATATTCTGAAGTGAAAGCAACCAGTTTGAAAAGGCTCTGTACTGTGTGATTTCAACTATAAGACGTTGTACAAAAGGCAAAACTATGGCAACAGTAAGGTGATCACAGTTGGGAGGGGATGGATAGGTGGAGTACAAGAGAATTTTTAGGGCAGTGAAACTACTCTTTTCGATACTATGATGGTGGACACATGTCATTATACATTTTTTCGAGTCCATGGAGAAACACCAAGAGGGAGCCTTAATATAAACTATAGACTTTGGGTGATTATGATGTGTCAATGTAGGTTCATCAATTATAACAAACATACTACTGCTGTTGGAGGATGTTGGTGATGGGGGAGGCAATGCATGAGGGGGGGCAGGAGATAGATTGGAAATCTCTGTATCTATAGGAGTATCCAATCTTTTTGCTTCTTTTGCCACATTGGGAGAAGAATGGTCTTGGGCTACATATTAAATACACAAACACTAATGAAAGTTGATGAGCAAAATAAGGTTCATGCATAATTTTCATGATATCTGCTACCACAGGTAAGCAAAAAAAAGTCTCCATATAATCCATGGGCCATAGGTTGGACACCCTAGCTTGCTATGAACCCAAAACTGCTCTAAAAAGATAGTCTTGAAAAAAATGTAATTATATAGGATGGTCATAAAGTTTAAATTGCACACGAACCTTGTGGCTACCCTGAATTTGAAACACAATATTTGAATTATTTTTATCAAAGATATAAATTAAAACAAATGTAAAAATAAAATACATATATAAATTTCATTAATGTAAAATCTAGAAAATGCAAAATGATTTATAATGGCAGATTCATCCACAAAGCAGCAGTTTCTTGGGGAGAGGTAGGAGGAAGAAACCATAAGGAGGTATGAGAAAACTTTTGGGATGCTATGTTTACTTTCTTGATAGTAGTGATGTTTGCACAGGTGCATTTATTAGGCTTTCTCATTGAGTAATTCATGTGCATTTTATTGCTTAACAGTTACATTTATAAAGCCGTAAAAACATGAAATTTTGCTTTCAAAATATTTTTTTAAATACCAAAAAATTTTTAAAGTAAAAAACCAAGTGAAGCCATGTACAGTGGCGTAATGCCTGTAATCCCCAGCATCTTGGGAGGCTGAGGTGGGAGGATTGTTTGCGATCAGGAGTTAAAGACCAGCCCGGACAAAATATCAAGACCCTGTCTCTAAAAAATTTATTTTTTAAAATAAATTAACTGGGCATGGTGGTACACACTATAGTCCCAGCTACTCAGGAGGCTGAGATAGGATTGTTTAAGCCCCGGAGTTCAGGTCTGCAGTGAGCTATGGTGTTGCCCTACTACTCTAGCCTGAGTGACAAAGACACTGTATCTTTTTTTTTTTTTTTTTTTTTTTTTTTAGACAGATTCATACTATTTTGTCCTTGGTAGAGTGCCATAGCATCATAGCTCATAGCAACCTCTAACTCTTGGGCTTAAGCAATTCTCTTGCCTCAGCCTTCCAAATAGTTGGGACTACAGGTGCCTGCCACAATGCCCGGCCATTTTTGTTGTTGTTGTTGTACTTGTTATTGTTGTTTGGCAGGCCTGGGCTGGGTTTTAACCTGCCAGCTCTGGTGTATGTGGCTGGCACCCTAACCACTGACTACAGGCATCGAGCCAAGACCCTGTATCTTTTTAAAAAAAAAAAAAAAAAGTCAAAGACAATTCAAGGGGAGAAAGAATAGTCTTTTCAACAAAAGGTGCTGGGACAATGGAATAGAAGTATGACAATGAAGTTAGATCTTCTGCTTCACACTGTATATAGAAGTTAACTCCATGGGCTAAAGAGCTAAATATAAGAACTAAATCTGTAAAAATCATAGAAAAAAATATAAGCATAAAGGTGTAGATCTTTATGACCTCGAATTAGGCAATGGTTCCTTAGGTATGTGAAAAGCATAAGCAACAAAAGAAAAAATAGATAAATTAGGCTTCATCAAAATTAAAACTTCTGTGTTTCAAAAGACATATTTAAAAAGTGGAAAGAGAATCCATAGAATGAGTGAGAATTCTCTGCAAATCATATAACTTAAAGGACTAGTATTTAGAATATGTAAAGAATTCTTATAACTCAGGCTGAGCACAGTGGCTCATGCCTCTAATCCTAGCACTCTAAGAGGCTGAGGCTGGAGGATGGCTTGAACTTAGGTATTCAAGACCAGCCTAAGCAAGATCGAGACCCTGTCTCTACTAAAAATAGAAAAATTAGCCAGGCCTTGTGATGGGCACCTGTAGTCCTAACTATTTAAGAGGCTGAATCAGGAGGATCTCCTGAACCTAGGAGTTTGAGCTAGGCTGATGCCACAGCATACTGACCTGAGCAATTTCAAGCACTGAGATCAAAGAAACAATAAAAATTCTCCCAATAAAAAAAATGCCCTGGTCTGGATGGCTTCACACCAGAATTCTATCAAACCTTCAAAGAAGAACTTATTCCCATACTGCAGAAATTATTCCAAAAA
>CAUYPK010102046.1:0-31848 GCA_963574355.1 Loris lydekkerianus | reverse complement strand
GTTGATGTGCGTTCTTCAAACTTCTCTCTTGGTACAGATCAAATCCTCCAGGTTACTTACTAAATTTCCATCCCTTAACTCTCCTTCTGGACGGGAGCCTCTGTGGAAAGCTGGCTTCAGTCCGCCATCTTATCTCCTCCTGAGTTAAATGAAACTGAAAAAAAAAAAAAAATAGAATCATTCAGAAGATCAATGAAACAAAAAGTTGGTTTTCTGAAAAGACTGATAAAATTGATAAAGCATTGGCCAACCTAACCAGAAACATAAAAGTAAAATCTCTAATATCATCTATCAGAAATGATAAAGGGGAAATAACAACAGACACCTCAGAAATTCAAAAAAATCATCAATGATTACTACAAAAAATTCTATTCCCAGAAATATTAAAATCTAAAGGAAATAAACCTATACCTGGAAGCACACCACATTCCTAGACTCAACCAGAAAGAATTAGAAATCTTGAATAGACCTATATAAATCACTGAAATAGCATCAGCAATACAAAATCCTTCCCACCCACCAAAAAAGTTCAGGATCAGATGGCTTCATATCTGAATTCTATCAACCCTTTAAAGGGGAACTAATACCTATATCACACAACCTTTTCCAAAGCATAGAAAAAGAAGAAATACTTTTCAACACATTCCATGAAGCATATACCACTCTGATCTCCAAACCAGGAAAGGATCAAATAATCCTTTACAGAGACAAATATCATTAATGAATATTAATGCAAAAATATTCACTAAGATCTTACCAAACAAAATTAAACAACACATCAAAAAATTATACATCATGATCAAGTTGGTTTTATTCTAGGGTTGCAGGGTTGGTTCAACATACATAAATCTATAAATATAATACATCACATAAATGAAATAAAAAACAAAGACCATACGACTCTTAATTGACGCAGAAAAAGCATTTGATAATATCCAGCATCATTTCATGACCAGAAAACTTAAGAAAATAGGCATAGAGAAGAAAAGAAATTCTAGAAAATCCCCTGTGGATGGGCCTACATGGTTTTTCACCCTACCTTCTTCCCCTGCTACCCTTATTTACCCTTCACCTTTGGGCCCTGTATCCCCCCAAAAAAAGGTTAGAGGCAGTTAAATCAGGTCGAGGTCCAATATCACCGGCTCATTAACCAAGAATCTAACTATTATTCTTCACCGCCCTCCATAGCACTAATGATGGGTAAGATTCCCAAAGCGGGGACAACCTAAGACAGGATATGGAGAGGCTGCATGGTGGATTACATTCATAGTACCCAAAGACGGGTAAGATCACTCTGCATTCAGTCAACCTAAGACAGGGGCGAAACCATTGATGTTTGTATCCCCATGACGGGTAAAACTGAAACTGCAAGAGCAGGCAATCTAAGACAGGGGCTATGTTTTTCTGCCATACAAAAAACAAAAAAGGGAATTGTTGGGCCCTGCCATGTGCCTGAGGCCTAGTGCAACTTCCTGAGCCTGACTAAAAGTAGATCCATCGAGCTACTTCCGCGTAGCAACGATTCAGCAAGGCCCGGCCTGAAACTGCCTCTACCTAGATACAGCCAATGTGGTACCATGCCACTGGCACGACCCTGTCACGCACCTCTTCCCCCGCCCCTTCTCCACAATAAAAAAAAAAGTTCCATCAGGGTAGACTCAAATCTAATAATAAATCTCCAAATCTTAAAAAAAAAAAGAAAATAGGCATAGAAGGGACATTTTTTAAACTAATAGAAACCATATACACCAAACACACAGCCAATATCGTATTGAGTGGAGTAAAATTAAAAGCATTTCCCCTCAGATCAGGAACCAGCCAAGGATGCCCACTGTCTTCACTGGTAGTCAGTATAGTAATGGAAGTCTTAGCCATTGCAGTCAGGCAAGAGAAGGCAGCGTAGGGTATCCAAATGAGGTTAGAGGAGATAAAACACTCACTCTTCACTCATGATATGATCCTGTACCTGGAAACCCCTGGGACTCAACTACAAAACTCTTAGAAGTGATCAAGGAATACAACAGTGTCTCAGGATGCAAAATCAATACTTAAAATCAGCTTTTACATATGCCAACAATACTCAAGCTGACAATATAGTGAAGGACTCTATTCCTTTTACAGTAGTGCCAAAGAAGATGACATATCTGGAAATTTACCTAGCAAAGGTCGTGAAAGATCTCTATTAAAAGAATTATGAAACTCTGAGAAAAGACATAGCTGAAGATGCTTAAAAAAGGAAAAACATACCATGCTCAGGGCTGGGAAGAATCAACATTGTTAACATGTCTATACTACCCAAACAATCTACAGATTTAATGCAATACCTATTAAAGCACCATTGACATACTTTAAAGAGCATTAAAAAATAGAACTTCATTTTATATGGAATCAGAAAAAAACCTCAAATAGCCAATACACTACTCAGAAATAAAAACAAATCAGGAGGTATTATTTTACCAAACTTTAGGTTATACTGTAAATCTACAGTGATCAAAACAGCATGGTACTGGCACAAAAACAAAGAGGTCAATTTATGGAACAGAATAAAGAACCAAGAGATGAACCCAGCTACTTACTGTCATTTGATCTCTGATAAGCCTATCAAAAACATTTAGTGGGGGAAAGATTCCCTATTTAACAAATGGTGCTGGGTGAATTGGCTAAAGACCTGTAGAAGATTGAAACTGGACTCCCATCTTTCACCATTAACAAAAATTGATTCTCACTGGATAAATGATTTAAACTTAAGACACAAAACTATAAAAATACTAGAATAGAGTGCAGGGGAAACACTTGAAGAAATCAGCCTGGGAGAATATTTAATGAGGAGGACCCCCTGGGCAATTGAAGCAACACCCAAAATACATTACTGGGATCTGATCTGATCAAACTAAAAAGTTTTTGACACCCAAGAGCACAGTAAGTAAAGCAAACAGGCCACCTTTAGAATGGGAGAAGATTTTTGCAAGTTATGCTTCTGACAAAGGTCTGATAACTAGAATCCACAGAGAACTCAAACTAATCAATAACCTTATTTCTATGTGGACAAGAGACTTGAACAGAAACTTCTCTCAAGAAGACAGATGTATGGCCTACAAACACATGAAAAAATGCTTGTCATCTTTAATCATCAGAGAAATGCAAATCAAAACCACATTGACATATCATCTAACTCTAGTAAGATTAGCCCACATCACAAAATCCCAAAACTATACATGTTGGCGTGGATGTGGAGAGAAGAGAACACTTACACTGTTGGTGGGAATGCAAGCTAATATAACTTTGTGGAAAGAAGTTTGGAGAATACTCAATGAACTAAAAGTAGACCTACTGTTCTATCCTTCAATTTCTCTACTAGGTATATGCCCCAATGATCAAAAATTATTTTACAACAAAGACATTTGCACCAGAATGTTTGTTGCAGCCCAATTCATTCTTGCCAAGACATGGAAACAGCCCACGTGCCCATTGACCCATGAATGGATTAACAAATTGTGATATATGTACACCATGGAATACTATGAAGTCATAAAAAAGATGGGGACTTCACATCTTTTATGTTTACCTGTATGGAGATGGGATATATTCTTCTTAGTAAAGTATCTCAAGAATGGGGAAAAAAGTATCCAATGTACTCAATAATACTATGAAATCAATATATAATCCCCTACACATTCATATGAATGATAAAATATAACTATAGTCCAGAATGTAGAAGGGAAGAGAAGAGGAAAGGGAGGAGAATGGGGAGTAGGAGGAGGGAGGGTATTTGGGGGTACCTCACCTAATGTGCATGAGGCAATGGTACATTTCAAAACTATTAAGAAAAGAGTATAATTGTGATGGATGTGTTAATCAGTGCAATGTAAGCATTTCACATTGTATATCAAATAAGTACACTAGACCCCATAAATGCATCAATGTACACAGTTATGATTTAATAAAAACAAAAAAATAAAAAATCATATTCTCAAAAGTATATTAGAAGTTTGCAATACTAACTCTGTTGCCACTTTTTTTATCTCTTTTTGCTGCTAAACCTTATCATGGTAAGAGAAATAGTGCCACTTACACTGTTCAGCTTCCCAGAAATTTGAAAAATTTGTTGTCTTATCAAAAATCTTTAAAATTTTTTTTTATTCAAATAAAGAATACATAGGGTGTTCTTCAAATTGCCCTATGTTGTGTTGATTGACAAAGACTTTCTCCCTGACCAAACTTTAGTAAGTCTCTGAGTCCCCTTCTAGACTGGGCCCTTCTTTGGCCTCTACTTCCTGCATTATTAGAGTTCAGTTTTAGCAAGAATCCTGCCAACCCAGGTTAGCAGGGATAGCCCACCCTCCACATCTTATCCAATTACCTGTGCCCGTCTCTCACTATATCTCAGGTGACATCTGATCACCCTGGCCTGATGATTTGGTAAGTTTAGTGAGAAATCACCCTACGTCCTAGGAATTTTCTGTCTGTTGGGTCAGCAGTCTGTTCCTGCTTCTTGTTGTGCTTCTGGTTGAAGAATGACCAGTCACACGGGAAGGAAGTTAATCCTGACGTGAAGTTTATTCCTCACAGTGATACATTTATCACAGGCAGAAAACAGGGCCCCTGTAGTAGCAGGAGGGTTCTAATTATGATCTGGGGTCCTGTTTTATATTGCCTAGGCTGGGCCATCCTTGTGGTTCAAATGTTACCATCAAACCATTTTGATGGAGAATTGGGAGTTACACGACTTGAGTCTTAGTGCACAGGTGGGTGTCCCATAAGCCTCTCTGAAAGCCCATAGACAGGGGGCCACAGTTCAGATTTAAGCTAATGACATGATAATTTGCCTTATGCTGCTGTAGGCTATCTTCCAAACCCATTGTGCTTGGGCTGTCTGGCCTGTGGGCTGGGGCATCCTCTGTGTTCTTTTGGAGTTAGTCACTAAGTTCTGATTGACAGATTGGCAAGGCATTCCTTTCTCCTCAGGGGTGGCAATTGTTCAAGGCACCTGCCTTTGTCCCCAGGAGAGCTGAAGGTCCCTTACTATCTATCTAACACATCCATTAACCCCTCAGATCTGCTTCTTGGCTATCAACCCCTACTTTTTCTTGTTGTATTCAGTGTTAAACCCAATCTCTCTGCTCTGCTGCAAAACCCCATTGAAGTAATTAATCCCCTACTCTTTCCACAGTGGTTCTGAATAAGGTCTGCCTTACTATTATAAGAAGTCTCAGAGTTTTTTATTTGTTTGTTTGTTTTCAGTAGGCATTATCCTTAACAATTCATTAAGGTGCATACATACAAAGAAAAAAGAAGCACAAAGAGGGCGGTGCCTATGGCTCAAAGGAGTAGGGCACCGGCCCCCATATGCCAGAGGTGGTGGGTTCAAGACCAGCCCAGGTCAAAAATAAAAACTACAAAAAAAAAAAAAGAACCACAAAGAAAGCAAATAATGATAAAAATGTACTTGGTGACAAACTACATATAACCTGAAATTCAGATCAGTCATTAATTAGAATTGTTCAAAGTTACTTTACCTCTGGAAAAAATAATACTTTTATTATGTTTATAATTAAATTTGTGATTAAGGACTCTATGCATATCATGTGTAAAGGGATGTTTATACAATGTAATTTTAATCAACTTTCTATTATTTATCAATAAAAATAAGAAAAATGTTAAGTGGGCTTTCACATCCTGTCACTTTTGTGGAAAAATGTAAACTAATTGGATAAGAAATATACCAATTTAACTTATTTTCAATTTATGAAAATAATGTGATTTTGGTAGTTCTGAAAATAGAGCAGTCTATAATGAAATATATGCATGAAGGCCCGTTAACTCAGTCTTTATCTTCTTTATCTGGGCTTGTGATAAAATGTTCCCTACTGTTAAATTTTTTTTCAAATGCCGTGATTGGAGAGCTAAGCTCTTTTCATCAAGGGACTAATGATTCTCCTGTTAAACGTAAATGGAACCACCTTGAGTGCTTTAAAACTTACAAAGAAAAAAAAAACTTGCAAGGAAAGACTACAGAATTGTCATTATCCTGTGATGGTAAAGGGGAAGGAGGCTGCACTGAATCTCTGTACTTCAGGACACCTCCTGGGCTTGGAGAGCCTAAGAAGGGCCTGGTATGGTCCTGCAGAATCTGGAGACGGCAAGTGAGAAGGTAAGAGTGGAAAAGTCTTAAAAGTTCAGATTAGAGAGAAAAAACCAGAGTCAGTGCAGAGACCAAAGGTACATAAGGGAGAGTGAGCACAGTTCTGTGTGTAAAAATGTGTGTGCCACTGGATTTTTCCTTGGGGAAGGTCGCATTGTAAGCAGGCATCAGGGTCGCAAAGAGGTCAGTGCTGCTCATCCCACCTTCTCCTCCTACCCACTTCAAAAACAACAACAAAACCTAACAAAAAGTCACTAAACTAAAAATGAAATATTACATTTAGGGAGTAATGTTTCATCATCAGGGACCACTTAAAAGAATTGCTTGTGTTACACTTGTGCCAAGAGCATTGATAAATCCAAGATTAGATTTGTATTTTTTTCTTGTCAATTATATGTTGTTCATTCCTAAATTTCTTCATGTTAGTGAAATTTCATTGTACACGTGAAGTAAATCTGTGTTAAAATAAAGGGTAGGATGGAAAGAAGGCATATTCTCTGATAAGAAATGGAATTTCCTCATTCCTGGGCCCCTTGTCCCCTTCCAGCTCCAGGACCCAGCCCAGTGTGGCAGTAAGAAAACCTGGAATTTTCTATCACACTGAACTACCCACATTCCTTTCATCTTTACATGGGAGATTCATTCTTCATTTTGTATCTCTCTGTCTGCTTCCCACTTAAGGTGGAATGAAAAAAACCTGACACTACACAAAGCAAGGTATCATTCTCAGTGTGCCGTTTGCTGTCTGTATCAGGTTGGGTTTGCTGTGCAGCCTGTAGCCCAGGCACCTGGCAACTGCTCTTCATGTAAGGTAGGCCCATGGTGGGTCTAAGCAGTGCTCTGTAAGCATTTAACATGCTGGCAACATCAGAGGCACATGGAAATGGAAATGGTTGGCACTGACCTTGGTGACTGGGCTCCTTCAACGTCAGTTAAGGATGCATTCATTGTCCAGCTGGAGGGGAGACATATACGCATTCTCAATAGTTACCAGTTTAAGGCAGAAACACAGGCACACTTTGCTGGCAGTCCTTTTAATGATAGAAACCTTTCAGGGATGAGAAGGTAATGGTGGGGAGCAAGAGACTGTGACAAAAATAGGGACTTCATAATTTGCCTCTCCTCCACACTCCTGAATTAGAATGTATGGGAAATTGATTCTGGGGCAAAGCTATTTCTGCACTTTTCCCCTCTCATCCATTTAGAGCAGATGAAAATGCCAAAAAATGACAAACCCAGAAATCTTAATGTATATGATGTAACAGAATATTAAAGAAATGAACAGGAATATCTAAAAATATTTTACTTTATCCAAATCTGATATAACCAGGAAATTCAATAAAGTTGGAAATTAATCCATCTATTATTCTAGAAGCAAAAGTAGTTAGGCTGAGGATGTAGTATACATGTGTAATGTAGGAAAGAAGGCTTTTTCTTTTTTGGAAATACTATTTTTCAAAATAGGTATGCAAATTTTTAAAGATGAAAATTGATACTAGAGTTTTATATACATTTATTTTTCTGAGTATCTTATGACTTCAAAACAGAAATCTTAATATACTTGAATTTTATATTTCTTACAAAGGACATTCATTAAGTGTTCAACAGTGCTCTGGGTAGATTTATTTTCTGTGGCACCATACTTAAACACAATCATTTTGTGCTATGTGCACTTTCTCTCTATATTTTACTTTTTTATGAAATATAATTTTATATTTATTTTTGACATAAAGATGATTTAAAATAATTTGACATTGTGGACAGTCCTAGACTTCACAAGTTCAATTTTAAAATTTAAATATACCTTTCAATTGAACAACTCATTTGAAGGAAGGGCTTCATATCAGAAGAACAATTGTTTAAAACAAACTCTTTACTCAAATATTATCTCCCACTCTCGGTAGATATTATAGATTGAACTTTTGAAGGCTTTGATAATATCACTCCAATAGTATATGTGAAAATAGTTTGTTTTGTTAATCAAATAGCTTGAGTAAAAATAGATGAAAAGCATTTACCATCATATTTATTTATATTCCTTAAAACAAATATATTTTATATACTAATACTTTGCTGGATCTACTAAAATAGCCTAGAAACAGTGACCAACTCAGTGAAGCCCTCCTCCAGCCAGCCTGTGGTATCTAAATAACCCTTTCCCTTTGAAACACAGCAAGGGCTAGTGCAGAATGGTTGATTTCAAGCAAGGGAGCTATGGGCCTGCTTGTCATATATGAAAGCCAACAGGTGACTGTGACTCTCACGTTCCCAAGGGCTGGGCGCTCTGAGGCCTCCCTTGTTGCGCTGTGACCTGCAGGTACAGTGAGCTCTGTGGAACACCCACAAGCTAGGAAATGCTATACTCAGGATAGTAGTCTGGACCATGTGGTCCAGAAAGTAAAGGGCAAGAGGACCAACTAGAGGCAGCTTTTGTTAGAAGATGCCATCCAGAGAAGGAAAATTGGACTGAAGGGAACCCAGAGCACTTGAAAGTGCAGGTAGATTGCAAGGAGAAGAAATCAAGGCTCTCAGATCCCCACTGAGACACACTGTGAGGAAGAGCAGCAGCAGAAGAAAGAGAACAGAGGACACACACTAAGCAGACCAGGCTGGAACCGGAGAATAGAAGGGTGAGTCCTCCCTGCCACCTCCCCGCAGGGGCTCTAGGAGCAGCAAGCCAAAGGAGTTCTCACCCCAAGAGTGGGCTGTGAGGGAAGAAATACCTAGTTTTCCTGTACCTATGAATATCCTCCCGTGGGTCCCCAACCTGCTGGGCAGAATGCAATTTTGGCTCTAACATGATGCCCTTCTGGCCACAACCCATCTGTCTTCATTCTTAGTGGCCCAAAAGACTGTCCCCCAAGAGTCCAGGTTCTCAGCATGGGTGGGGTCAGTACACTAGCCAGGGCCAGACAGCCTGGAGAGGCTGCTCCACCCCCAGTCACCGAAAAGGAAAAGAAGCTTTGGACCCTACCCAGCCCCCAGAGCAACAGAGGAAGCAAGAATTACAGAGGCCACTTGCTCTGTCACCAGCAACCAGCAAGATCCTTAGCTGGCCATAGGAGGAACAGGAGACAGGCCCTGTCTGACAATGTATCTGACAGGAACTCTGAGGGACTTTTACATTGCCTGGCTGGGCCAACT
The DNA here is from genome assembly GCA_963574355.1 of Loris lydekkerianus. Classification (NCBI taxonomy): domain Eukaryota; kingdom Metazoa; phylum Chordata; class Mammalia; order Primates; family Lorisidae; genus Loris; species Loris lydekkerianus. The sequence goes on along the minus strand of CAUYPK010102046.1, from coordinate 22,562 downwards.
GAGTGTGCCCCACCCTCTCTACAGGAGGAAATGGTGGCTCAATGACACTAGCTTTGGTGAAGCTGGATCTCTCCTGAGAGAATGTTATCAGGAAACTTTCTCTACCCTCTGGAGTGGTGCTGTCCAGGTGTGCCCAGCAGACCTGCTGGAGGTTCAGCCTTCAGCTCCCCTCCTACTGACTTGAAGAGGATGATCTCACTCTGAGAAAGCCTCATAAGCAAACAACAAGCCAGACATCCCTCTCCCAGTTGCAGATGAAGCCTCAGCATTTTGAGTATGTTTTGGCAGGGACTGGGGCAAAACCCACAGCTTTTTTGATTTGCTGGTTTGGTAGCAGTTCTGGTTGCAGGTTGGGAGCAACTCCTGGCCTAGGAGTGTCATCTGGAGGTCCTGTCCCCAGTCTTATGCCATCCAGCTTGGAGAAAACAGGGTAGGTTATCATATGTTGTAGTTCTGTAAGGGAGCTTTGGTGGACTGTGAGCAGGAATAGCCACAGCTACGAGCACCAGCCATTTTGAACAGTCAGTGGTGAGCTCTACATCCTGGGGCCTCTGGATCTGACTTCAGCCACCAGTTTTAGCATCCATGCAGGTCTCCTGGGTGATGCCTAAGGGACCCAAACTATAATATCTCTCAGTAAAAATTTAGAGACAACCCAACATTCCAGATTTAAAAGTATAATAAACAAATATGGGTGGCACCTGTGGCTCAGTGGGTAGGATGCTGACCCCACATATGGAGAGTGGTGGGTTCAAGCCCTGCCCCAGCCAAACTGCAACAAAAAAGATAGCTGGGCACTGTGGTGGCTGACTGTAGTCCCAGCTACTGGGGAGGCTAAGGCAAAAGAATCATCTAAGCCCAGGACTTGGAGGTTGCTATGAGCTGTGATGCCACAGCACTCTACAGAGGGCAATAAAGTTAGACTCTGTCTTTAAAATAATAATAATAGTAAACATATAAATAACATGAAAATACTCATGGGGAGGAGTCAGAAGAAGAACACTGGCAACAGAAAAAATGCAACCAGACCAGTTTGCCCATGAGATTACAAGGAAGATACCATCCATAGAGAAATTGTTGAAATAACAGAAATAGAATTCAGAATATGGATGGAAAATAAGATGAATGGAATTGAGGAGAAATTGGGAAAAGAAGTCCAAAAGGAAGTCTAAAAACTGTCTCAAGAATCAGTGAAATTAAAGACAAAGTTCCCAAGGATCTGGGCATAATTAGGAAGGATATAGCAGAACTTAAATAATCGAAGATGCATTCAAGTATTGTGCAAAACACAGTAGAGAGTCTCAGTAATAGACTGAGAACATGGAAAAGAAAGACTCAGAAATTGAAGACAAGACTTTTGAACTAACACAATCATTCAAAGAAGCAAAAAATAAGATATTTAAAGCAAAAAATTCTCTGATAGATATGAGACTACACCAAACACACAAATATTTACATCATAGGGATTCCTGAAGGAGAAGAGAGTCCTACATATATGAAAGCTCTACTTCAAGACATAATGGGGGAAAATTTACCAAGCATTACAAGAGACCCAGAAATTTAGGTGCTAGTTTTGGAACCTCAACATTACTCAATTCAAACAAAATATCCCCTAGACACATAGTAATTAACTTGGCCAAAGTCAAAGTGAAAGAGAAAATTATGCTAGTTATCATGTAAGCAACTTCTTACCTACAAGGAGAAAATACATAAGGGTATCAGGTTGGCAGCAGACTTTTCAGCTGAAACTTTACAAGCCAGAAGGTGGCCATCCACCTTTAAACTGCCTAAACAAAAAAAATTTTCAGCCCAGCATTCTGTATCCTGCTAAACTAAGTTTCTTATTTGATGGAAAAATCAAATCTTTCAATGATGTACAAACATTGAGGAAATTTTCCTAAATAAGATCAGCTCTACAGGAATTACTGAGACACATTCTTCACAGTGACCATCACAAAAACACCAGCAAAGTAAAGATACCCAGAAACTAATGGAAAAAAAAAAAAAAAAAAACTTGCTTCCACAATGGTACAAGGAATAAAACTAAGCAATGGAACCTTCACAAAATAAGACAAACAGAACTCCATCATACTTATCAATTGTCTCAATAAATGTGAATGGCTTGAATTTCCCCCTGAAGAGGCCCAGGATGGCTGGCTGGATACAAAAGCATAAGCCATCTATATGATGTCTTTAGGAAACACATCTAATGTCTAAGGACAAAATAAGACTCAGGATGAAGGGTTGAAAAACAATATTTCAAACAAATGGAAATCACAATAAAGCAGTGGTTGCAATCTTACTTGCAGATACAATTGAACTTAAAACAACAAAAATAGAGAAAAAAAATGAACACAATGTTCTGGCCAAGAGACCAATATAAGAAGAAGACATTTCAATCCTAAATATCTATGTACTCAACTTAAATTCTCCCAAATATATAAAAGAAACCCTAATCAATTTGAACAATATGGTATCCTCCAACACAATAATAACTGGAGAGTTTAGTGCCCCTCTGACAGAACTGAACAGATCCTCTAGGCAGAAATTAAACAAACAAGCAATGGACTTAAACATGACTTTATAACAAATGGGCTTAACAGACATATACATAACATTCCATCCCAATAAAATTGAGTATCTTTTCTTCTCATCAGCCCATGAATCATTCTTCTAAATTAATATATCTTAGGGGACAAGTCAAATCTCAACAAATTTAGAAGAATATAAATTATACCATGTATCTTTTCAGGCTATCTTGGAATAAAAGTAGAACCAACTCCAACAAAAATCTTCATCTCCACATAAATCCATAGAAACTAAAACACCATATGCAGAAAAACAGCTGAGTCAGGGAGGAGAAAAGGAGAAAGTCATTTGATTTCTTCAAAAAAATGACAATGAAGCCACAAGCTAATAAAACCTGTGGGATACTGCAAAAGTAGTCATAAGAGGAAAATTTATCACATTGAATGCCCACATTTAAAAAACAGAAAGAAAACAAGCAAAAAAGCTATTAAAATATCTCAAGGAGCTGGAAAAGGAAGAGCAATCTAATCCCAAACCTAATAAAAGAAAAGAAAGAAGCAAAATTATATCAGAATCAAATGAAATTGAGAACATAAAAACTATTCAGAAGTCCAGCAAAATAAAAAGTTGAGTTTTTGAAAAGATTAAAAAAAAAATCAATAAACTCATCACCAGATTAACTAAAAACAAAAAGTAAGATCTCTAATAACTTCAATCAGAAATAACAAAGGAGAAATAACAACAGATATCACAGAGAGACAAAAGATCATCACTGATTATTACAAAAAACTCTATGCCCAGAAATTTGAAAATGTGGAAAAAATGGAACAATACCTGGAATCACAGCACCTCCCTGAACTCAACAAGAAAGAATTAGAAATTTTGAATACAACAATATTAAGCACAGAAATTGCAACAACAATAAAATGTCTTCCAAAAATGAAAAGTCCTAGACCAGATTGTTTTATACCCGAATTCTACCAAACCTTCAGTGAGGAGCTTATACCTATATTACAGAACCTATTCCAAAACATAGAGAAGGAAGTAACCCTCTCAATTCATTTTATTAAGCAAGAAACACACTTATGACAAAACCAGGAAAGGATCCCCCCACCCCCCAAAAAAGAACAACTATAGACTAATAGCATTAGTGAACATCAATGCAAAAGTTTTCATTAAAATCCTAGCAAACAGAACATAGCTACACATTTAAAAATTATATATCCTGGCTCAGCACCCATAGCTCAGTGGTTACAGCACCAGCCGCACACACCTGGGCTGGTGGGTTCAAGCCTGGTACCAGCATGGTAAACAATAATAACAACCACAAGAAAAAAATAGCCAGGAGTTGAGGCAGGCACCTGTAGTCCCAGCTACTTGGGAGGCTGAGGCAAGAGAATCACTTGCGCCAAAGAATTTAAGGTTGCTGTGACTTGTGACTCCACAGCACTCTACTGAGGGCAACACAGTGAGATTCTGTCTCAAAAAAAAAAAAAAAAATTATATATCTTGACTACATGAGCTTTATCTCAGGAATATGAGGTTGGTTCAACATATGTAAATCATAAATGTAATTCACCACAAAAATAGAAGCAAAAATAAAGACCATATGATCCTCTCAATAGACATACAAAAGGCATTTGACAAAATGTAGCATCATTTTCTGACAATAATACTTAAGAAAATAAGCATAGCAGAGGAGGCAAGATAGCCAACTGGAGCCAGCTTTCCACAGAGGCTCCCATCCAAAAGGAGAGTTAAAAGACTGAAGTTTATCAAATAAGCTAATGGTTTGGAGCTCATCCAAGAAAGAATATTGAAGAACACAGATCAACACTGCTGAGGTGAGCTGCAACCCAAAGGAAACAAACAATAGGTACAATACCCATTGACAAGGAGATGGGAGTCCCCTCCTCCATGAGAACAGCTCACAGTGTACTTTCTACAAACAAGTGAGCAGAATTCAGATCTCTTCTTATTCTATCCCATGAGAGACAGCTGCTAAAATCCAGATCTCAGAGAAGGGCAAGATGGCCAACTGTAAGCAGCTTCTGAAAGAAGCTCCTCCCCAAAGGGAAGATACTGTCCAAAGACAACCCAATAAAGCTGAAGACTGGGAGCCAGGCCGAGAGAGAAATGATAACTGCAGGTCACCTCTGCTGATGCAAGCTGTGACTTCAAGAAACCAAGCTTCAGGTATAAAATTAATCTAAAAGGAAAAGTGTCCATCCCCTACCCCAAGAAATCTGTGGCCTGTTAGTTCTTCTGTCTCCTTTGTTTTTTCTCCTCGTCTGCTCCTGCAGGTTTTCTACAGACAAATGGTGAACTGTGGACATCTTGTCTAACCCCACGGGTGAGTGCTGTGGCACATGGGTACTACTTCCTCAGAGGGACACTGCTATGACTCTGAACAGTGTCTCCTAGGCAGAAAAACTGAACTAAAGTCTTCCCTGCCATTCTGAACTTCCAATACACCCTTCCCCCCTTACCTGATGAACCAGAAGTCTAAACCCTGCTGAGACTGAGGAAGGAAGACCTTGAGCAGTGTCCCACCTCCCTGTCTGCCAGGTCAAGTGCTCCTCCAGCAAGAGACTCCAGAAGCCACGCTGAGTCCTCCCTGATCCCCCCCACCAGGGACTCTGCCGGTACCCACATGACCTAGAGAGCCACGCCCACCCCAGCCAGGCAATTCTTCCAGTGCCCACTCAACTAAGCGAGTCATGCCCACCCTGAGAGAAGACACTGTTAGCACTGGCATGACCCAGCAAGCCACAATTTCCCCTGCCAGGGGACTCAACCAACACCAGTGCGATTCAGTGAGCCGCACCCACCCCAGACAGGGGACTCCACCAGCACGGGCACAACCCAGAGAGCTGCACCCGCCCTTGCCAGGGGACTCAGCTGGTGTCCACGTGACCCAGTGACCTGTACCCACTCTGGACAGGGGACTCTGTTGGTGCCCGTGTGACCCAGCAAGCCATGCCCACCCCTGCCAGAGACCTCCGCCAGCAACCCGTGATCCAGCAATGTGTGCCCCGCGCCTGCTGGGCCTCCCCACACCCATCCCAGCCAGGGACTCTGCCAATAAACACAAGGCCCTGCACCCAAACCCAGTACCCATGGGGCCTCCGCCAGAACGGCCAGGAACTCCAGGAGCCGAGCAAACCATGTCCTCCCTCCCATAACCTCCTTGCTCCACCCATCTGGCCAGGGACTCTGGTAACCAAGTGACCTCTGGAGCCCTCCCTGCCTACACATGGAGCCCTTCTTCTAGCCAGAGACTTCTGGAGCCTTGGGCTCTCTGTGCCAAAGTCACCAGGCACCAGGTTCTAACAGAACCATGTACACCATCACCCACTCTGTTGTTGGATCTGGGTGTGCCACACTCCAGAGCAGCTCCCAAAGCTAGAACTCCCTGACTGGGGCAGTACGAGAGGACCTACACAGGGTCAGACCCTACAAAGATCCAGCAATAATATAGTGATCCTGCCGGGGTCTAAACTATGAGAGAAACCTCCTCAACTCTGAGGACAGCCAGAGGTAAAGGGGAAAAACAATCATGAGGCAGAATCAATGGAAAAACTCTGGCAATATGAATAATCAGAGTAGATCAACTCCCCCAAAGAACAACAAGGCAGACACAGTACAAGATTCCATGCATAAACAAATGACTGAGATGTCAGAAACAGAATTCAGAATCTGGATAGCAAATAAGATCAAATTAGAATTCCAAGCAGCAATCCAAAAGATGTCTCAAGAATTCAACAAATTCAAAGACCAAATGACAAATGATTTTGACACATTGAGACAAGAAGTTTTATCCCTCAAAGATCTGAGAAATACAGTAGAATCCCTCAGTAACAGAATGGAGCAAGTAGAAGAAAGGATCTCTGACATTGAAGACAAAGCTTTTGAATGCTCCCAAAATTTCAAAGAGGAAGAGAAATGGCGGACAAACACAGATTATTATCTCAGAGCGCTCTGGGATAATTCGAAGAAAACCAATATTCGCCTTATAGGGATCCCCCAAAACAATGAAGTAGCTTCACAAGGCACAGAGTCTCTTCTCCATGAGATCATGAAAGAGAACTCTACAGACATGCCAAGAGATTCTGAAATTCAGATAGCAGACAGTTTCAGAACTCCAGCATGGCTCAATAAGACATCCCCCAGACACATCATAATCAATTTCACTAAAATTAATATGAAGGAGAAAATTCTGAAAGCAGCCAGACACAAGAAAACCATAACCTACAAGAGGAAGAATATTAAAATAACTTCAGATCTCTCTGCTGAAACCTTTCAAGCTATTATAGAAGAGGACGGTCATCAAGTTTTAACCTCCTAAAACAAAATCACTTTCAACCCAGGATTCTGAATCCAGCTAAACTGAGTTTCATTTATGATGAAGAAATTAAATCTTTACTGACCATCACATGTTGAAGAAATTTGCCCTAACTAAACCAGCTCTCCAGGATATTCTCAGACCCATCCCCCATAAAGACCAGCATAATCCTCCATCACAAAAGTAAACTCACCCAGAAACTTTTGATCAAATTCCAACTTTCACAGTCACAAAAGGATTAAAAATGTCCACCAGACTCTTGAAAGGGTTATCAATATTCTCAAGTAATGTGAATGGTTAAATTTTTCCTCTAAAGAGGCACAGGTTGGCTGATAAGAAACTCAGGCCAGATATCTGCTGCATACAAGAATCTCATCTTACCTTAAAAGATAAATATAGACTCAAGGTGAAGGGGTGGTCATTTATATTCCAGGCAAATGGAAAGCAGAAAAAGCAGGTGTTGCAATCTTATTCACAGATACAATAGGCTTTAAACCAACCTAAATAAGGAAGGATAAGGATGGACACTTCATATTTGTTAAAGGTAATACTCAATATGATGAGATTTCAATTATTAATATTTATGCACCCAACCAGAATGCATCTCAATTTATAAGAGAAATTCTAACACACATGAACAACTTTATTTCCTCCAGTTCTATACTAGTCAGAGACTTTAACACCCCTTTAGCAGTGCTGGATAAATCCTCCAAAAAGAAGCTACAAAAAGAAATTTTAGATTTAAATTTAACCATTTAACTCTGGATTTAACACACATCTACAGAACATTTCATCCCAATAGAACTGAATACACATTCTTCTCATCGGCCCAAGGAACATACTCCAAAATCAATCACATACTAGGTCACAAGTCTTACCTAAGCAAATTTAAAAAAATACAAATTATTCCTAGAATCTTTTCAGACCATCATGGAATAAAAGATGAACTCAATAACAACAGGAATCTGCATACTCATACAAAAACATGGAAGCTAAATAACCTTGTGCTGAAGGATAGATGGGTCATAGATGAGATTAAAAAGAAAATTACCAAATTTCTGCAACAAAACAACAATGAAGACATGAATTATCAGAACCTCTGCAATACTGCAATACTGCAAAGGCAGTCCAAAGAGGGAAATTTATAGCATTACAAGCCTTCCTCAAGAAAACTGAAAGAGAGGAAGTTAACAATTTAATGATACATCTCAAGCAACTACAGAAGGAAGAACATTCCAACCCCACACCCAGCAGAAGAAAAGAAATAAACAAAAATTAGAGAAGAATTAAATAAAATTGAAAGCAAAAGAATTATACAACAGATTGATAAATCAAGAAGTTGGTTTTTTGAAAAGGTCAATAAAATAGATAAACCTTTGGCTAACCTAACCAAAAAAAAAAAAAAAGTAAAATCTCTAATTTTATCAATCAGAAATGGTAAAGATGAAATAACAACAGACACCTCAGAAATTCAAAAAATCCTTAATGAGTATTACAAGAAACTTTACTCTCAGAAATACGAAAATCTGAAAGAAATTGATCAATACTTGGAAGCACGCCACCTACCAAGACTTAGCTAGAATGAAGTGGAAACATTGAACAGGACTATATCAAGTTCTGAAATAGCATCAACTATACAAAATCTCCCTAAAAAGTAAAGCCCAGGACCAGAAGGCTTCACATCAGAATTTTACCAAACGTTTAAAGAAGAACTAGTACCTATATTACTAAACCTTTTCCAAAATATAGAAAAAGAAAAAATACTACCCAATACATTCTATGAAGCAAACATCACTTTGATCCCTAAACCAGGGAAAGACACAACAAAAACAAAAATTATAGACCAATATCACTAATGAATATTGTTGCAAACATATTTAATAAGATCCTAACAAACAGAATCCAACAACACATCAAACAAATTATACACCCTGACCAAGGGGCTTTATCCCAGGGTTTCAAGTCTGGTTCAATATACGTAATTCAGCACATAAACAAACTAAAAAATAAAGACCATATGATTCTTTCAATTGATGCAGAAAAAGCTATTGATAATATCCAGCATCCCTTCATGATCAGAACAATTAAGAAAATTGGTATAGAAGGGACATTTCTTAAACTAATAGAGGCCATCTACAGCAAACCCATAGTATTGAATGGAATTAAATTGAAATCATTTCCACTTGTCAGGAAGCAGGAAAATTTGTTAACTTCCTCTCTTAGAAGTAATCAAGAAATACAGCAACTTTTCAGGTTAAAAAATCAATACTCACAAATCTGTAGCCTTTATATATACCAACAATAGCCAAGCCGAAAAAAACAGTTCAGGACTCTATTCCTTTCACAGTAGTGCCAAAGAAGATGAAATATTTGGGAGTATACCTAACAAAGGACGTGAAAAAATTCTATAAGGAGAACTATGAAATTTTAAGACAAGAAATAGCTGAAGATGTTAACAAATGGAAAAACATAACATGCTCATGGCTGGGAAGAATCAACATTGTCAAAATGTCTATACTATCCAAAGCAATATATAATTTTAATGCAATTAAAGGTCCTATTAAAGGTCCTATTAAAGGTCCAATGTTATATTTTAAAGATCTTGAAAAAGTAATACTTCGTTATATATGGAATCAGAAAAAAAACTCGAATAGCCAAGACATTACTCAGAAACAAAAACAAAGCAGGAGGAAGCACACTACCCGACCTGAGACTGTACTATAAATTGAAAGTGATCAAAATAGCATTGTACTGGCACAAAAACAGAGAGGTAGAAGTCTGGAACAGAATAGAGAACAAAGAGATGAATCCAGCTACTTACCATTATTTGATCTTTTACAAGCCAATTAACAACATTCAGTGGGGAAAAGATTCTCTATTTAACAAACGGTGCTGGGTGAACTGGCTGGCGATCTGTAAAAGACTGAAACTGGACCCAAACCTCTCACCATTAACTAAGATAGACTCTCAATGGATAAAAGATTTAAACTTAAGACATGAAACTATAAAAATACAAAAAGAAAATGTAGGGAAAACTCTTGAAGATATTGGCCTGGGTGGATATTTTATGAGGAGGACTCCACAGGCAATTGAGCAGTGTCAAAAATACATTACTGGGACCTGATCAAACTAAAAAGCTTCTGCACAACCAAGAACATAGTAAGTAAAGCAAGCAGACAGCCCTCAGAATGGGAGAAAATATTTGCAGGTTATACCTCTGACAAAGGTTTAATAACCAGAATCCAAAGAGAACTCAAACGTATTAGCAAGAAAAGAACAAGTGATCCCATCTCAGGCTGCACAAAAAACTTGAAGAGAAACTTCTCTAAAGAAGAGAGGTGCACAGCCTACAGACACATGAAAAAATGCTCATCATCCTTCATCATCAGAGAAATGCAAATCAAAACTAATCTGAGATATCTCATAACTCCAGTAAGATTAGCCCATATCACAAAATCTCAAAACCAGAGATGTTGGCAAGGATGTGGACAAAAGGGAACACCTCTACACTGCTGGTGGGAATACACACTAACATGTTCCTTTTGGAAGAATGTTTGGAGAATACTTAGAGATCTAAAAATAGACCTGCCATTCAATCCTATAATTCATTTACTAGGTATATACCCAGAAGACCAAAAATTGCAATATAACAAAGACATCTGTACCAGAATGTTTATTGCAGCCCAATTCATAATTGCTAAGTCATGGAAGAAGCCCAAGTGCCCACTGACCCACGAATGGATTAATAAATTGTGGTACATGTATACCATGTAATATTATGAAGTCATAAGGAATGATGGAGACTTTACCTCTTTCATGTTTACATGGATGGAGCTGGAACATATTCTTCTTAACAAAGTATCTTAAGAATGGAAGAAAAAGTATCCAATGTACTCAGCCCTACTATGAAGCTAATTTATAGCATTCATATGAAGACTATTACCCAACTATATCACAAAAATATGGGCAAAGGGCCTAGGGAGAGGAGAGGAGGGGGGAGGTTGGCATGGAGGGAGGGTAACTGGGGGGGCCACACCTACGGTGCACCCTAGAATGGGTACAGGTGAAACTTACTAAATGTAGAATGCAAATGCCTTTATACAATAACTAAGAAAATGCCCTGAATATTAATGCTATATTAAACAGTTTGATAAAAATATTTCAGATTATACATGAAATCAGCACACTATACCCCTTGATTACACTAATGTACACAGCTATGATTTAATTAAAAAATAAATAAATAGGCACGGCACCTGTGGCTCAAGTGGCTAAGGTGCCAGCCACATACACCTGAGCTGGCGAGTTCGAATCCAGCCCAGGCTTGTCAAACAACAATGACGGCTGCAACCAAAAAATAGCTGGGTGTTGTGGTGGGTGCCTGTAGTCCCAGCTACTTTGGAGGTGGAGGCAGAAGAATCACTTGAGCCCAGGAGTGGGAGTTTGCTGTTAGCTGTGATGCTATGGCACTCTACCCAGGGTGACAGCTTGAGGCTCTGTCTCTAAATAAATAAATACCACATCTCCTTCTCCAGAGAGGACCCATTAGTGTGCCATGGCAGTGTCGCACCAGGCATAGAAGTGAGCATATACTCTAACTGCAATTATGAACTTCCACCACTCCCCTCCACTACTCCCCTAAGGTCTGGACGCCTGTCCCCCATGGCGTCCAGTGTCTTTGGCATTGTCTCGAGAGGTATGGACAAGGCATGGATTGTTATAAGTTTGTGCTGAATCAGTTGCACAGGTATGAGGCAAGAACTGTGGTGTGAGGAAGCGATACAGGAGAGGGAGAAATGGTGCCCTGAAGTACATCGCAGTGGTGGTGGTGGGAGCAGGAACAATAGGGCTCACACCCCTGGTGATATTTGGAGAAGCACTTTCTGTCTCTCTTAGCAACCAGAAGGAACTAGGCCTCTACTCCAGTGGCAGCCATGGGTGGAACAGATCTGGGAGGGAAACACAGCACCATACCTGCCCTGGTGGTGCATGGTGCAGAGGCAGCATACTCTCATGGTGGGGCTGAGTTATAATTGCTGCTTTTGTGAGCCCAAGATGCACCCAACCCCCAGTGAAGCATAGCTGGGACAAAAGCAGGCATGGCAGCAGCATGATCACAGGGAGGTGCAGGAACTGAGAGCCCTTTGTGAGCTCTAACCATGCTCACCCCAACATAGAGTGCAGTGAAGACAGAGATGCCAGCTCCTTGCGAACTGGCACAGCAGCAGTGGCATAGGGTAGGGCTGAGTCACAGTTTCTGTGAACTCAAACAGTGCCTGGCCTGCAGTGGAATACAACCGTGACAGAAACACAAATCCCCTGAGAATATAAGTGCAGCAACATCAATCTGGGCTGGGGCTGGAACTGAGTGACACTCCCCAGCTTCCATTAAGCACACAAGGTAGTCAGGCTTCAGCTACCCCTACCAGCTGGAGGCAGACAGAGGCAGCCTGGCTGAGGAGACATAGATCTCCCTGTGACTCAGGCAGGCATATCTGCTCCCTGGCACATCTGCTCATTGAGGAGAACTGGGCCACAGCCCTGTGGTGTTACCAGTAACTGGGTATGACAGAGATGCAAGGTGGGAAAGGTCAACCTCCCTGGACTAACTCATTTTCTGGGTGGGCCCTTCTGACTCCATAAAGCACCAGAGCAAGCCACATTCAAGCTGCCAGCCTACTTCTGCTATCTAGTTGCTGGAGACCTTATGAATTCTCCCACTTGACACTTGGTGTTGCCTGGGACAATTGATTTGGAACTCTTGACCTGGACCAATCACCCAAGGACCATCCAAGGTGGTACCCTGGTTGTGTTGCTATGGGAAAGTTTTATTTTCCTTTTCCAATTGTTGCCCATGGGGGGATGGGTGTCTTAGTTGCTTGTATTTCTTCACAGCTGAGACTTTAACCCAGAGTAACTGATTCACTAGGATTCAACAGAGACCAGCTAAAATCAAGACAGAGCCACCTAGCCCCACCACACCAAGTAGGTCCCCAGTGTCTCAGGCTTAGTATTGTATGGGTCCTTTGCAAAGCTATAGGGGGAAAGTTGCAGTTACCAGTCCCAGATCCTGTGCAAAGAGCTGGTTACAAAGGATTAGTGATCCCCTAATCCAATTTCACCTTACCTGTTCATCTAGCCCAGGTGTCCTCAAACTTTTTAAGCAGGGGGCTAATTCACTGTCCCTTAGACCATTGAAGGGCCAGACTATAGTTAAAAAAAAAGCTATAAACAAATTTCTATGCACACACTGCACATATCTTATTTTGAAGTAAAATACAAAACAGGAACAAATGCAATTCACACCACTTCATGTGGCCCGTGGGCTGCAGTTTGAGGACACCTGATCTAGCCAAATGTTGAAAAATAATAATGGGGCAGAATCAGTGTAAAAACTCTGGCAACATGAATATTCAGAGTAGATCAACTCCCACAAGTAATGACAAGGTGGGCACACCACAGAATTCCATTCATAAACAAATGTCTGAGATGTCAGAAATCAAGTTTAGAATTTGGATGGCAAATAAGGTTAACAAAATAGTAGAAAAGTTGGAATTAGAAATTCTAGGAATAATTCAAAAGTTGTCTCAAGAATTCAATGAATTCAAAGACAAAATCACCAAAGATTTTGACACATTGAGACCTAAATTTGCAGCCCTCGAAGATATGAGGAATACACTACAATCCCTCAGTAAGAGAATGGAGCAAGCAAAAGAAAGGATTTCTGACATTGAAAACAAAGCTTTTGAACACTCCAAAATGCTCAAAGAGAAAGAGAAGTGGAGAGCAAAAATGGGTCATTCTCTCAGAGAGCGGTGGGAAAATTCCAAAAAAAACCCATAAACATTCACTTTATAGGAATTCCTGAAGCGACAAGGTTTCTTTGAAAGGCCCAGATGTTATACTCCAAGAGATAATCCAGGAGAACTTCACAAACATGGCAAGAGACACTAAAATTCAGATAACAGATAGTTTCAGAACCCCAGCAGGACTCAGTCCAAATAAAGCATCTCCCAAGCACTTTATAATTAACTTCGTCAAAGTTAATATGAAGGAGAAAATTCTGCAAGCAGCCAGACATAAGAAAACCATAACCTACTAGGGGAAGAATATTAGAATGACTGCATACCTACCTGCCAAAACTTTTCAAGCTAAAAGAGGATGGTCATGGTACTTTAACCTCCTATAACAAAATAAGTTTCAACCTAGAATCCTGTATCCAGCTAAACTGAATTTTATTTCTGATGGAGAAATGAAATACTTTAATGACATTCACATGTTGAAGAAATTTGCCACAATTAAACCAGCTCTCCAGGATATTCTCAGACCTATCCTCCACAATGACCAGCACAACGCTCTACCACCAAAGTAAACTCACTTAAAAACTTTTGATCAAATTCCAACTTCCACAGTGGTGAAAGGATTAAAAATGTCTACTGGACTTTTGAAAAACTTGATACCCAAAATTCTACCATGCTTATCAATATTCTCAATTAATGTGAATGGTTTAAGTTGTCCACTAAAGAGGCACAGGATTGCTGAATGGATACAAAGTCTCAAGCCAGATGTCTGCTGCATACAAGGTTTCCCACTGTCTCCACTGCTTTTTAACATTGTAGTGAAAGTCTTAACCATTGCAATTAGGCAAGAAAAGGTGATCAAGTGTATCCATATAGGATCAGAGGAGACCAAACTTTCACTCTTCACAGATGATATAATTGTATATCTGGAAAACCCCAGGGAGTCAACTACAAAACTCTTAGAAGTAATCAAGAAATACGGCAACTTTTCAGGTTACAAAATCAATACTCACAAATCTGTAACCTTTATATATACCAATAATAGTCAAGCTGAAAAAGTAGTCAAGGACTCTATTCTTTTTACAGTAGTGCCAAAGAAGATGAAATATTTGGGAATTTACCTAACAAAGGACATGAGAGATCTCTATAAAAAGAACTATAAAACTATAAGAAAAGTAATAGCTGAAGATGTTAACAAATGGAAAAACATACCATGCTCATGGTTGGGAAGAATCAACATTGTTAAAATGTCCATACTGCCCAAAGCAATAGGCAATTTTAATGCAATCCCCACCCCATTAAAGCACCACTGTTATAATTTAAAGACCTCAAAAAAATAACACTTCATTTTATATGGAATCAGGAAAAAACATCAAATAGCCAAGCCATTACTCAGAAATAAAAACAAAGCAGGAGGAATCATGCTACCAGATCTCAGATTATACTTAAATCATTAGTGATCAAAACAGCATGGTACTGGCACAAAAACAGAGTGGTAGATGTATGAAACAGAATAGAGAACCAAGAGATGAACCCAGTGACTTACTGTCATTTGATCTTTGATTGAAAACATTCAGTGGGGAAAAGATTCCCAATTTAACAAATGGTGTTGGGTGACCTGTAAAAGACTGAAACTGGATCCACCCCTTTCAACATTAACTAAGATAGACTCTCACTGGATTAAAGATTTAAACTTAAGACATGAAACTATAAAAATACTAGAAGAAAGTACATGGAAAACTCTTGAAGAAATCGGCCTGGGAGAATATTTTATGAGGAGGACCCCCCCCACCAATACAATGAAAGCAAAACCAAAAATACATTACTAGGATCTGATAGAACTAAAAATCTTCTGCACAACCAAGAATACAGTAAGTAAAGCAAGCAGACAGCCCTCAGAATGGGAGAAGATATTTGCAGGGAGACGATGTCTCCAACAAAGGTTTAATAACCAGAATCCACAGAGAACTCAAATGTATTAGCAAGAAAAGAACAAGTGATCCCATCTCAGGGTGGTCAAGGGACTTGAAGAGAAACTTCTCTGAAGAAGACAGGCACATGGCCTACAGACATATGAAAAAATGCTCATCATCCTTAATCATCAGAGAAATGCAAATCAAAACTACTTTGAGATACCATCTAACTCCAGTATGATTACAAAATCCCAAACCCATTGATGTTGGTGTGGATGTGGAGAAAAGGAAACACTTCTGCACTGCTAGTGGGAGTGCAAATAATACATTCCTTTTGGAAAGATGTTTGGAGATAACTTAGGGATCTAAAATAGAACTGCCATTCGATCCTCCAATTCTTCTACTAGGTATATACCCAGAAAATCAAAAATCACATTATGAGAAAGACATTTGCACCAGAATGTTTATTGTAGCCCAATTCATAATTGCTAACTCATGGAGAAGCCGAAGTGCCCATCAACCCATGAATAGATTAGTAAATTGTGGTATATGTACACAATGGAATATTATGCAGCCTTAAACATTAAAGAGGAGACTTTAATGTTTACATGGATGGAGCTGGAACATATTCTTCTTAGCAAAGTATCTCAAGAATGGAAGAAAAAGTATTCAATGTACTCAGCCCTACTATGAAACCAATTTATAATCACCAAGTATGGTGATTATATATAACATATATGTTATATATAACATATATAACATATATATTATATGTAATATATATAACATATATATATTATATAACATATATATTATATATAACATATATATTATATATAACATATATAACATATATATTATATATAACATATATAATATATATAACATATATATATTATATATGTTATATATAACATATATAACATATATATAATATATATTATATATAACATATATAACATATATATATATTCTATATGTTATATATAATATTACATATAGCTTCCATATGAAAGCTATAACCCAACCATAGCCCAAGATGAGGGGGAAAGAGGAGGTGGTGGTGAGGGGAGGGAGGAGAATGATGGAGGGAGGTATTGGTGGGACCACACCTATGATGTATTTTACAATTGTACATGTTAAATCTACTAAGTGTAGAACACATAAGTCTTAACACAATAACTAAGAAAGTTCTTTGAAGGCTATGTTAACCAGTTTGATGAAAGTATTTCAAATTGTGTATAAAACCAGCACATTGTACCCCATAATTACATTAATGTACACAGCTATGATTTAATATAAAAAAATAGGCATAGATGGAACATCTCTGAAACTAATAGAGGCTATCTACAATAATCCTACAGAGAATATCATATTGAATGGAGTAAAACTGAAAGCATTTCCACTTAGAACTAGAACCAGACAAAGATGTCCACCATCACTACTGTTATTCAACAGAGTACTGGAAGTTCTAGCCAACGCAGTCAGGCAAGAGAAGGATATCAGAGGCATTCAAATGGGAACATAGGAGATCAAACTCTTGCTCTTTGCCAATGGTATGATCTTATATTTAGAAAATCCCAGCGACTCACTTCCAATACTCCTGGAAGTGATTGAGGAATACAGTAAAGTCTTGGGATACAAAACCAATGTCCTCAAATAGATAGCCTTCTTATATGCCAGTAACAGTGAAGCTGAAAATCAAATCAAAGACACATTAGCCTTCATAATAGCATCAAAGAAAATGAAATACCTTGGGATATACTTACAAAGATCTCTACAGAAAGAACCGCAAAACCCTGAGAAAAGAAATAGCAAAAGACATTAACAAATGGAAGAATCTACCATGCTCATGACTGGGAAGAAGCAATATTGTCAAATTGTCCATACTACCCAAAGAGATCTACAGATTTAATTCAATCTCCATCAAAGTACCAAGGTTGTACTTTGAAGATCTTGAAAAAGTAGTATTTTATTTCATATGGAATCATTAAAAAAGAATCTAAAGATAAAACCAACCATGTATCACCAATAAGGAAACAAAAAGCATACACTGGGGAAAGGAATCCCTGTCCAATAAATGGTGCTGGTAGAATTGATTAATCACATGTAGACTACTGAAGCTGGACGTGCACTTCTTATCACGTATAAAAATTGACTCATGCTGAATAAAACATTTAAATTTAAGACAAAAAACAATAAAAATTCTAGAGGAAAGCATGAGAAAAACTCTTGTCAATGTCAGCCTTAGAAAAGATTTTATGAACCTTGTCAAGTGCAGCAACAGCAAAAATAAATGAATGGAAAATGATCAAGCTAAAAACCTTCTACACATCTAATGGTACAATAACTAAAGGAAAAAGATGACTTTCATGATGGGAGAAGATATTTGCATGTTATGAATCTGATAAAAGCTGATAACTAGAATCTACATATAACTCAAAATAATCAGCAAGAAAAAAGGAAACAATCTCATCTGCCACAGGGCAAGAGACCTGAACAGAAAGAGAGATGAATGGCCGACAAATACATAAAAAATGCTCATTGTCCCTAATCATCAGAAAAATGCAAATCAAAACAACCCTGAGATATCACCTAACCTCAGCAGAACACCACACATCAAAAGTTCCAAAGCTACAGATGCTGGTGTGGATGTGGAGAGAAGGGAACACTTTTACATGAATTGCAAGCCACTATGGTAAAAAGTGTGGAGAATACTCAGAGAGCTAAAAGTAAACCTTACTTTTGATCCCACAATCCCATTACTAGGTGTCTACCCAGAAGAAAAAAGGACATTTGCACTAGAATGTTTATTGCAGCTCAATTCATAATTGCCAAGACATGGAAGCAACCCATCAATGAACTATATTAATAGAATTCCATTAGTACACCATGGAATACTATTCAGCCATAATAAGACAGAGATTTTACATCTTTTGTATTTACCTGGATGGAAACTTTTTTTTTTTTTTTTTGAGACAGAGTCTCACTATTTCACCGCTGAGAGAGGGCCGTGATGTCACAGCTCACAGCAACCTCCAACTCTTGGGCTTAAGTGATTCACTTGCCCCAGCCTCCCAAGTAGCTGGGACTACAGGTGCCCACCACAATTCCTGGCTATGTTTGGTTGTAATTGTCATTGTTGTTTGGCAGACCTGGGCTGGATTAAACCTGCCAGCTACAGTGCATGTGGCTGGTGCCCTAGCTGCTGAGCTACAGGCGCTGAGCAAGAAAACACATTCTTATTAGTGAGGTATCACAAGAGGAAAAGCAAGAATCCAATGTACTCAATACTAATATGAAACCAATAGAAAAATGATGACATGCGCACATAAGAGAAAAACACAATTAAATTCAAGTGGGGGGAGGGAAGAGGAGGGGAAAAGGAAGGGGGATTGGTGAGCTCTCATCTAATGGGCACAATGTAGGGGTACACAGCACACCCCCTGGGTGAAGGGCTCAGTTACAACTGGGATTTTAATGCAAACAATCATTTGTACCCTCACATTAATCTGAAATTTAAATAAATAAATAGTGAAAAATAATATAATAATAATAAAAGAAAGCTAGGAAGCTATTAAAGTCAATTGGAGTCATGTCAAAAAAAATCAGGAGCTAATTTATAGAGAAGTTCACTCACTCAAAGATGGAATCACTGGATTATCAAATATATTTGATTCTCATATTGAAACACATGAAAGATACTTGAATTTGTAAGTTCACAACGACACTGGGGGATAAATTTATTGAAGAAAACACTCATTTGTCAGCTCTGGAGGATTCTAGGGAATCATTTCATTATTTTGAAAACTAGTAAATAAAGGGAACGAATCAAACGTTTATTCTGGTGAACTGTCCCCAAAAATAACCAAATATTTGAAGAGGGAAAGTTTCACTTATAGAATCTCAGCCAATAGTTTTAAAAGGAATGAGAAAATTAGAATATCACCATTTTTCAATCTTGAAATAATGTATTGATTATCCATTATTCAACAGCAGTGAATATCGTGAGCTTCTAACACCACAATAACAAAGGCCAGCAGACACCGTGTGCCTCTGGTGGAAGTTAACCTTGCTGACTGTGAACGCCCTGGCAAAAATCAAGCCTGATCTTGTCAGCCCCTGAAACCAGTGACCACATTGTAGGAAATGCAGAGGACAGAGGAACACATTAAACCTGTCCATGGGAATGCAGTCAGCAAAATCTGGAAACTTTACAGGACAAGCAAGAAACCAAAGTTATTTTCAACAAATAAGCTACCAGGGAAACAGAAAAGGGGAGAAGCATGTATACACTAAATGAGATTTGAAATATATCAACCAATTGCAATGCATGAATCCTATTTAAGACTGATTCAAACAGTAAAACCATTTTGGAAATGATGGGTAAAAGGAGAAATTTGAACACTAACAGGATATCTGACAATAGTAAGCAATTATTATTTAAGTGTATTTTTTTCAAATTCTTTTAGAGTTATATGCAGAAATATTTATAGATAAGGATGGCTTCAAAATAATCCAGGTAGTTAGCAAAGAGAGGAGATGTGGGTAGGGTTATAGATGAAACAAATCTGGCCATGAGTTGATAATCGTTGCAGCTAAAAGCTTATTTGTGAAGACTCTTTATTTTACTTTCTCAACACTTGTAAATATTGGACATTTTCCATAATTAAATATTTAACAAATTTTTGAAGGTTTTTTCCTCCAAAATTTTTTCTAATACCTTTTCTTGCCTGTCCATATCAAAGTAAAAGAAAACAATGATGACCAAATAAGAACTCAGATAGATATGAATCAGAAATCTTATTTTCTTTTTCCATTGGTAAACACTCAAAACAAAACTCTTTTCTGAAGCTATGGTTTCCTTTTCAAAGATGTCTGGCAGTCCCTGGCAGTCAGCAGTCAGAGAAAATGTTTGCCTTTCCACTGTTCCAAAGGGACAAAAGTTCAGCTGCAACCATGAGCTGTGCTGTTGGGTTGTGATTCAGGAGCTACTGGATAGTGAGGATAATATTTTAATAATGTATATGTGCTTTAAAAAGTGCACATTTATTTAAAAGTCTTCAGAAAAAAATTTCAGAGGGAAATATAAATATACAAACTGGACCCCCAATTTTAAAATGTTGTAAAGGAATTTATTTGTTATTTATTTATTTATTTATTTATTTATTTATTTATTTATTCATATGTCTAACCACAACCTTTATTTGAATACTTATCATACAGATAAACAAGATAAAATCTTTATCCTCAAAAAATTCAAAATCTTAAGATAATAAAAAATTGATATTTACAATTCTCATAAATATTATAATAGTATCTGTCTTACTATTCTGCCTAAGCATATAGCAACAGGTGGCACGCAATATATATATTTGTTGTTGTTGTTGTTGTTGTTGTTGTTTTGAGACATAGTCTCACACCCTTGGTAAAGTGCCATGGCATCACAGCTCACAGCAATCTCAAACTCTTGGGCTTAAGTGATTCTCTTGCCTCAGCCCCCCAAGTAACTGAGACTACAGTACCCGCCACAATGCCCAGCTATTTTTGTTGTTGTTGTTGTTGTTGTTGTCATTGTTGCTTAGCAGGCCTGAGCTGGGTTCAAACCCACCAGCTCTGGTGCATGTGGCCTGTGCCCTAACCACTTAGCTATGGGCACCAAGCCTAAATAAATATTCTATAGATGGATGGAGGGAGGGATGTGGTGTGAGACAAAACAGAGGGGATATATAACGGGCAGATTGAGATGAGACAGGCATACCAGGCTAGGAAAATAATCTTTATCTGAAAGACCAAGAGTGTTTTTTGTTTTATTTTGGTTTTGTTCTTTAAATAAATTTTATTATTTTTAGAGTAGTTTTTAGTTCAAAGTAAAATTGAGCAAAGGGCACAGAAATTTCCTATCTACCCCCTCCCACCACTTATGCACAGCCTCTCCCACTATCAACACCCTTCACTTCAAGGTGCATTTGTAATACTCAGGGAACCGGCATTGGCATCTTGTAATCACCAAAGTCTATAGAGTTTACATTTGGGTTCACTCTTGGTGCTGCACATCCTGGGAGTTTGGGCAGATCTGTAATGATGTGGATCCACTGTTACAGTAACATCCAGAATAGTTTCAAATAATAAAATGGAATTCTTATACATATGTACTCCATAATATTCTGAAATTTTAAAAAATCACAGTCAAAAAGTTATAGATTTGTATTTTTGGTATACATTTAGGAAACAATTTTCAAATTGTCAACTGATTGGAGTCCTTCTTTAATATTTTTCTCAAAGTATCTAGTTCTACTCTTCTGCAAAAAGAAGGTACTTACCATATTTTTAACACTGGAATTTATCTGGTCTTTTTGCAGACTACTTATCTATCTGTATAGTTTTTTTAAGGACCATGTTAACTCTGTTTAAAAGCTTACAAAACTTGTTATATATAAAATTTGAATTTGATTATTCTAATTTCTTAGATATTCTTTTTTTTCTTAATTTTATTTAAATACATTAGTGCAATCGCCTGTACCCATTCTAAGATGCACCATAGATGTGGCCCCACCCATTATCCTCCCTCCACCAAAACCTACCCCCTCCCTTCCCCTTCCTTGGCCCTTTCCCCATAGTCTTGTGCTATAGTTGGGTTATAGCCTTCATGGGAAAGCTGTAATTTAGCTTCACATTAGGGCTGAATACATTGGATACTTTTTCTTCCATTCCTGAGATACTTTGCTAAGAAGATTATGTTCCAGCTCCATCCATGTAAACATGAAAGAGGAAAAGTCTCAATCTTTCTTTAAGGCTGCATAGTATTCCATGGTGTACATGTACCACAATTTGCTAGTCCATTCATGGGTCAATGGGCACTTGGGCTTCTTCCATGACTTAGCAATTATGAATTGGGCTGCAACAAACATTCTGGTACAGATGTCTTTGTTATATTGTGACTAGTAAAGGAATTATAGGATCAAATGGCAGGTC
>CAUYPK010102041.1:0-33722 GCA_963574355.1 Loris lydekkerianus | reverse complement strand
TTTTTTTAAAATTTTTTTTTTTTTTTTTTTTTTTTTTTTTTTTTTTTTTGCTTTAGTTGAGTGCAGAAGATTTGTCAGTTGAGCAAAGAAACTTCATCTCCTTCACTGATACTGCCAGGAGTAATTAATTAGGTTTCTGAATTTGGCACTGCTCTTTCCTGGTCACTGTGATGTGTCATTGAAACAGACCCATTAAAGTGGATGATGTGTGTTGTAATTTCATTAGTGTCATCAATAATATATTACACTTTCCTTTCAGCGGTCTCTTTGTGTTGTGGTGGGTCAGGAAAACGTATGAATTACATTTATAAGATCCAAATTGTTACAGATGGAGGAAGATAGGCATAAGAGTGGGATTATATTTTAAACATGATAACCACTAAAATAATTTCAATGAAATAATATTTTAATTAGGCCTGATGTCTTTACATGCCATACTAAGATACATGTTTTGTGTATGCAAATAGGATGGTGATTTATTGAATTAGAGCTATGCTAACACAGTCTGTTCTTTGTGCAGGGAATCTTTTCTAAATTGGATAAAGCAGGTATATGTAAGAACAGAAATGGCTCCCTAAGGAATATAAGAACGTCTGGTTGTAAAGGACAGACTCCTGGCATGGAAACTAGTCAAATGAATTTTCTCACGTTTCTTCTTGCCAAACATAGCCTTTTGACTATTGATCAATTTTTCATCTTCCCTAATCTGAAAGATATAGGTCCATAATTGAGAAGGGTAGTCACGTTTGAACTCTCTGATACAGAATATGTTGTTGAAATCATTTAGCTCCCTTTGACTAAGATGCAATTTTGGTGACACTTCATGAGAATTCAAAGAGCTGTTCACTAAGAAGGTTCCATCCAAAGCATCGATCTAATTGAAATATTTCAAAGGGAAGAAACATTTGCATATTAAAAATGATACAATTATAGTTTTTGCTCTCCAGAAATGATCCTGGGATACTCAGAGTTAATGGCTAAATACGTAATTTCCTAGAACTAACCACTATATGAAAATATGTGTGATGAAATGTAAAAACAAGACTGGGTTTTGTTTTAGTCTTCTATATAAATATTAAAAGTAAAATAATGTAATGCTACTTTTTCAGAAAATGTTCCAAATATAGAAATTTGTTTTATGTAAGCAGGACGCTAAGTGGTTTTCAGTACACAAGAGAGAAATTGGAAAAGATGACCTACTTCTAAAATTCAGTAGGAGACATGATCTTTCATATGAAAATTTAAAGATATGTTTATCTTCAATTTGTTTTTACATTAATGCATTTATAAGGTGAAAAATGAATCTCTACCATTATAATGAAGATCAGCTAGCTTAAGTTACATTAGCAGCTACCCAAAATGAAGATTTTTCTCTTACATTGTGATAAAAGAATCCTAGTCACTTGCATTCAACTAGAATCTCAATATCTGTAGTTTTATCTGATTTGTATCCAATTTTAGTAGAAATGGATATGAGCATTTGTCTTCTATAATAGCTTGCCATAAGCCTACTATTTAAATCATGTAGCATATGGAAAATGCGTTTAGCTCCTTGTAGAACTGCACAAACCAAAAAAAGATCCATTTCTGTGCACATGACTTGTTTACAGTCATTATAAAAGCTTGTTACTGCATTGCTTACTGGTTAGGAGAAGCAAGTGTGTTGACTCACTGGAGACTCCACTGTGCCCTTCTGTAAGAAATAGATGCATGACTTTTCAGTTTAAAGAAATAGTAATCATTGTATTTCTTGTGCTTTAGACCTGAGTATTCTTTTTAGGATATATTTTTATTCTTTCACATTACCTTTCTAGATATTTTATAGTACTTATGGAGAAAATTTTACATAAATGTATTGGTGACTGCTCATGTTTAAATGAATTGCCACCTAGGGATTAATCTGTAACCTTTATGAGGCATGTTTTATTAATATCATCTTATCATTAAATTGAATATTAATATTTAACATCTAATAAGCATGGAATGTATATGTCGGAATGTACTTCATGCCAGTGGTTTTTGAAAATATGAAAACGTCACTGTAATAGCCTGAGGGTAATTAAAGGAGCTCTCTGCCGTATACTAATTACACTGGCATTGCTCGTATAAGAGGTAGTTTTTGGTAACGACGATAATGTTTTTGTTTGTCAGCATGCTGAGCTTTATAATCGAAGTTATTTGGTATAGCTCTTGAGAATATCTATTTCACCCTTAAATTCTGGAAATGTATTTGCCATATAAAAAATTCATAATTATGAAACTGGTAAAGGGAAGATAATTCAAAACTATAAATACACATATCATAAAAAGTGTTTTTTTTAATTGTCCTATGTAGTTGTTCTTATTGGTAAAACAGTATAACTTGTCTATAGAGAAGTATCTTTTAAATAACTAAATAATTAAAACATATTTTAATGTTCTAACTTCAAAATACCTTTATTTTTAACGCATTTTTCTTCATTGTATATATACATATATGTATATTTGTATCAATGCATATGTGTTTTTTGTTTAGTTGTTTATGAATATAAATGTATTTGATAGATATCCTTATACTAAAATTCACTCTCCCCCGAATGGCAATTGAGAAATCTTACGTTACCATGAAAGAAACAAACTTTTGTACAGGTTCTGGCTCATCAGAGACTACACGAGAGTATGAGAATCTATTCTCCGGCAGTTCCGTCTCCAGTGTGGAGAATTCTGGAGTCAGGTCAAGTTTTCCCTGTACTCTTTGGTTTCTTTTCTTTTCCCTGCCATTAATGATATCTTGTTTTTGTGAAATAAAACTAATATTTAGGGAAATTTTCATAAGATATTTTATTAATTCTCTCTATTTTGTTTAAGTTATTTAGATGTCAAGACTTCTTTAATACTTTTATACAGAGAAATACTTGTATGCGTATGTATATGTGCATACATAAATCATTGCTTAGGTGATTACTTTTGCATGGTTAAAAGGCTTCTTCTGAAAAATACAATCTTGTGAATTCTGTGGGAATTGCAAAAGGAAAATCTCTAAAGATTGTTCTACTGTAGATTCTCTGAGTAAAGTAGCCTGACATCTTTGGTACTTGATAATGAATTAATTTTGTACTTATTGAACGTGTACTTTATTACAAGATTGACATGTTTTTCATCTGGAACTGAAGCCTGGAGCAGTTGTGTGTCATTCTGTGTCTGCATGTAGACTATGCATTACTCAGGCCAGGTGACCAAACCAGGGGTCCAGCCAGCAGGTGTGGTTAGGAGGCAGGTGGAGTGGTCACCAACACTTGTGGTGATTTCATCCTATTCTTTTTGTGCTTCTATGGGCTACAGATTTCCTAGGCACAAAGAGGCTCATGCCAGGGCATTGCTCACACCCACTTGCTGCTCCATTTAGGAGGTGGTATTGTTTTCTCCTCCCATGCTAAAGAATATATTTTTCATTTTGCAAAGTTTATACCTGAATACAATAATATTTAGAATCTAGAGCAGTGATTTTTCAACAGGTTTGTGGTGGCACACTAGTGTGCCATAAGAGGATCTTAGGTATGCCACAAAATTTTTTAAGGATCATTAATTATTTTCAAAAGAAGTTCAAAGCTTAGTAAGTATTTTTTTTTTTTACTTCAACATAATTTAAGTAGGTCACGGAAGCTTAACTTTAGGTTCAAGTGTGCTGTGAGATAAACAAGGTGGAAGAACACTGTTCTATAAAGTATCTTTCTTTTACTGCTCTGTCTACTTAATACAATGCCAAGTTTACTTGCAGGCACAAAGATCAAGGATGTCGAATTAGGGCCTGTTCTCATTCAAATGACCGGTTTTGAAAAAAATTATTGAAATAATCTCCCTATTCAAGGGTCTTCTTTCCCCACTGCCGCTTACAATGTATTCAACTGAAATTTCTTTCTAAAGACAGAAAATCTACTGTCCTGAAATTAGAGCTTAAAGTTTGATGCAATAATAAATTGATGCAAAATGAATTCATGTAACTTATTCCAATAATATTGAGGATCTACTAAGTTCACAGCAGTGAACTAAGTCTGACAAAAATTTAAGTAAATTAAATCACCATAACTGAAGACCCTCTATGCTGAAAGCAGTGAATTAGACTTGATGAAGAAGTAACATATTCTCCACCATGAAATGCAAAGCAGCAAGATCAGGGACCACAACAGAAAAGACACGGGCGAGGTGGAGACATGGGTCTCGGAGACCCGTTGGGTCCATAAGGAAAAGAGGTGACTTGTAGGCTTATGGGCTGAGCCATCAGGCAGATGTCACTGCACATTACCCCCTACAGAGCAGTCATGGTGACACGTTCCATAGGAAACAGTGATCTGAAGTCTGCAGAGTCAAGGTTAGTGGTAGGAAAATTATAAATTAATCATGTTTGGGGCTGTGGCCCTTACTTCATATTCTCAAACCCTACCATCTCCGTGTAACATAAGACTCCATCAATTTTCATCTCGACTAAGTGGTCTTCTGTTCTCCAGGCTTTACATTACAACCAAAGTTATTATTTCAAAACAAAATTGAATTTCTTCTCCCTCTTGCTTAGAACCTTTGACGGGTTTCATATGCCCGTAATGAGAAGCCTAATCTCCTTACCCTGGTTCACCAGGCCCTGTATGATACGGTCCTGACTTGCTTTCCCATCTCTTCTGGAGCTCCCCACCTTGGCCCTATGCTCTGATCATACAGAAATGCAGATATTAATTTCACTGAGAACATCATCTGTTTCATAGTTTCCACTGTGTAGGACATTGTCTTCACCTCTTCTGGATCCTTTCCTGTCCTAGTAACTAGTAGGAAACTAGAAACTAGTAACGCCAATCATCCTTTTAAAGTGCAGTTCAAATATTTCCCATTATGGGCCTTTTCTGACTTTTCCTAGTAGCTGCCTCTCATCTGTTGTCACCACATCTTACATCTTTGCTATGAAGATTAGGTAAATATATTCCAACTATTTACATATATGCTTCATTTGTCACAGCATAGAATTTCAGCTATTTGGGATTGGGATTTGCAATAATACACAGCTTTCTGCCAAAATGCATCTCTTTATATAAATGAGTAAAGGTGGTCTTAGACTTTCCCAGATTAACTTCCTCATTCTCAGCAATTAGGCTTAGTTACAGGGCATCACCGTGTTACATGCCCCAAACTTGTAAGAAGATGGTTTTCTATGCGTCAACATACACTAGAGAAAGAGAGCATAGGATGACAAATTGATAATTACTAGCGAATGGCCAGTTGTGTTCCAGCTTCATCATCTCTAACTCTATTCATTCATCTTCCTTCCAAATATTTTGAAGCAAAAACTAGATACTAACGTTTTACTTGCAGATATCATTGTATGTATTTCTGGAAGGTAAGAACTTTTTGAAAACATATTGATGATACCATTATCACACCTAAAACATTAACAAATTCTTAATGTGAACCAATAATCAGTATTCAAGTTTCTACTAGTTTTCATATTTTAAATGGTTTGTTTGAATAAAGGCCCAATAAAGTCTATACTTTGTGACTGGTTGATAATTTTAGGTTTAATACAGTGATTCTTAATTTTGCCCTGTTAGGTTACTTGGGGTTTTACAACTGCTGCCTGGTGCGTGCAGGCCAGGGATGTGCAGGAATCTCATAGTGAGTAGGACGGACTGTAAGAGAACATTATCAGCCCTAACTATCAGGACAGCAAGACTGAGAAACTACATCTACAGGGCTTTTTTTTTTTCAATATTTTATTATTGTAATTTTTTGTTGAATAAACTAAATCATTGGTCCTATAAAGTTTTCCACAGTTGGTATTTTTCTGATGACACACCATGGTATCATTTACCATATTTATCTGTATTTTGTATATATTTACAACTGGATCTAGAAACTACACATGATCCAGATTCAATTCATTTTACCAAAATGACTTTATTCTATTTCATGGATGCTGTTATCTGATCCTATCAGGAAGCACATCATGTATGATTCACTCTCTCTCTTTTCCTCATCAAGATGGGAAACAACTGGTAATCAACATCTAAATCCATTAAAACTTTAGGGATTGAAAAATAGTGATATTGCATTTTTATAATTTCCTCTTCATGTCTGCAAACATCACTGATTCTTGGAAATATTCATATGGTGTTTGACACAAAGATGGCCTTGTGTGTACAATGTTTATACATTCTGTATTTATTTTCAGAAACATCCTGTACCACCTTGATGAGAAGAAAAGGCAATTTTCAACACTTGTGGAGGCTTGGGAGCACTGCAAACCACTTGCATCAAATGAGACCCTTCAAGAAGCTCTATCAGAAGTGTTGAACAGCATTAATTCTGCTCAGGTTTACTTCAAAGCAGGACTTGATGTGTTCAAGAGTATCCTGGTTGGAAAGAAATGAGAACGCTCTCAGAATTTTGAAATGTGTGTTTACAATTCCACCAGCAAAAGCTCCCATCTGACCAGATTTTCTGACATGATAGTCTTGTTTCCCCCAATGGTTTTTTGACAAGTATAAAGCTATTATTACATTGTATTTTTTAAATGTAAATATGAAAAGAGCATTTTGCACATTTAATATTTTTCTGATATCTACATTTCTGAATATATAAGAGCAAGTTACTAAAATAATACTTAAGATTTATCTATTGAAAAAAAATTTGCTGTATTTTTACATATATAGATATGGACTATTCTGGGACAAGGGGTGGGGGTAAGTTGTAAGTTCTGGACGATCTTTGCTCCTATGGACAGAATACATGGGAGCACAAGTTATTTCCTCTGATAGAGCTATTAATAACCTAATTTCTGTAATAGAAATGGAGAGTTGATTTGGTGTCAGATTAACTTCACTATTAAGTATTCAAAATGAAGAATTCAAGTATTCTGAGTGATTCATTGACCGAAACCACTTTGAATGTTTCTGTTTTATGAAATGAAGTTCCTCTTCTTAACAACTAGATGTAGTAATATACTGCTTATGAAATTGTATTTTTTAAGTATTAGTGAAAGAAAGAGCCATAAACATTCCAGGGAAAAATCTCAAGGTAGCTGCACAGAGTAATTTAAATGCAAATTTTTTTCTAACAACTTATAAAGTAACTAGCTTTGAAACCCCTAATTTGCCTCAGTTGATTTTGTAAGAATTTTAGAAGTGATGTACATCTTATGAGAAAGAAAAATATTTCATATTTCTTTTCTATTGGAGCCACTGAAACAGAAGCTATTCTAAAATGAAAGCATTTCATATCACATTTCTTTCTCGTGCCTTTCCTGAAATTCCTTGCTGGAAGGCAGTTCCCACAGAAGATATGTGATACCCACAAAGGAAAGTAGCAACGTTTTTCCTTGAAAACCCAAAGTATCTTATAAAGCATCAAATTGCTGCTTCTGTATGTGGCAAAAATGAATTACTATAAAAGAAGAAGTTGTTTTTATTAATAAAATTCCTTAATTCTATAAAGAAACATTGGGAATTTATTTCTTCCTTGTCCTTAATTGTGACTAAGATGGAAACGTGCAACAGGCAAGAGAGAGTATCTCCCATACCTGGGTTCTCTCACGTGGAAATTAAGCTTTTCTTGTTGACATTGTCACTGAATAGCACTAGTGTCATTATTCCTTGAAACCCTCAAATTCTGCTTCTTAGAAGGCAGATTAAACTTTTAGTCTAAACTTTATCTTTAGAAATTGATTTGCAAGCGTTCTTGCAAATCCCCTTAAAGAAATGCATCCTCAAAATAGTTGATAAGAATTTTCTCTACCTAACTTAATACTCAAACATACCTTCGCCTTACACACTGCCAGAGCGGCACTGCCCACAGTCACTATGTGTCTAAATCTTCACTTTTTTGTGGATAACCATAAACCTAGCCTTAGTTTAAAGGAAAACTAAAATTGAGGGGAAAGAATTAGTCAGTATGGATTCATGACTCAACTCTTCCTACTACAAATAACATCTACATGCTCAAGGCGAAGTCGAGAACTGAGGCCATTGACTAGGTGATTCAAACAGAAATCCATTTTCCTTTAAGTTTCCCATATGTGCATTTTTTTTACATAAGAGATGGAACCACCTTACAATTTTTTTTTTTAGCTAATGTATTCTTTAAGAATATTTTCCATGTATTCTTGGTATTTAGGAGGGGTCTAAAAGGATCAGGCTTCTGCCTACCTTGACATGAGTACTCTCTTGCTGTGCAAAGACAAGCAGAGAAGAGGTGAGACACAGAAACTGGCCCGTGTGGGCCCAGATGGTAGCAAGCCTTATACCAAAGGGTAGTAAATATTTATTCAAAGTCAACATGTTCATTCCATTTCTTTATTTGGCTTTGAATTGAAAACAAAAAGGTGAACTATTGATTGTCAGTGTGATAGTTTATCATTTTACAAGAAAATCCTAAAATGCATTTGTGCTTATAACCACAAATAGCACTGAGAGGAGGAAAAGCTTTTCTCCTTCGTCTTTGTTTAAAGACTGTGCACCTAAGTCACATTGCATACGTAGAAATCTTATTTTGTATCCTTCACTTATAAATCATATGGTATTTGCTATTAGACTATGGACTAATACGTCTGTATTAATCTATGTTAGGGATTATGTGAAGGTACCTAGTAATGAAAGCACATGTCCAAGTTCTCTGTAGATGCTGCTCTAGATCTTTGACTGCGACAAACCTTTAGCAACATTACTGCTGTGGTCTGATTACCTCAGGATTCCTCCAAATTTATATTGCTTTATTTCCCTTCCAATTGATCCAAGTAAAGAAAATCTTGAGCAAGTTAATGGCAAGTGTTACATGAATTGGTAGTGGGTTGACAATATTGCTGAGACATCTGTGTACCTGGTATTTCTCACAATTCTTTATATATAGAATTGTATCAGGAAATAATAAATCATTAATAATTATCCTCCCAAGAAAATGTGGCCAATGTGTACCCATGATCTGTGTTCAGACAGGAACAACGCAGTTCACACTTGGAGGAAAAGTGTAGATCTTAGGGTCAGAAGAAGCCTCAGAGACATTCTGGTCTAAACTCTGTCTTTCCATCAGCTAGAAAAGGACCATCACCTCTGTGAGATGCAGTGACTGAACCCACAGTGGCTGGGAAACCTAGACATAGTGTGTGTTTAGTTAACAATGAAAGGAATGCTGGCGCTGAATCTCCTGGCATCCTGCTCCCTCCCTGAGGAGACAGGGCGAGAGATAATCTTTCCAGGGCATTCCATGGAACCAGCCATTCTATCAGATGTTGGGTGGACTGGGGCGGTGGCTCCTAATTCAAAGCTAGCTCATTCTTTGATGATCCCTTATAAACAAAACTGCCAGTGAATCCAGACAAAGGACAAAAAGATTGGATGCTTAGGAGGAAATGGGGAGAGTCTCCACATGACGCCCCAAGTCAGGAAGAAGACATTAAGCAAAATATTTTATAAGAGGACAAGTGAGCCCATGCTTAAGTCAACAGTCTAAATCAGTGTTTCTCAAAATATGGAATTTGGGGAGAGAGCCCTTCCTCCAGATTTCCACATGATCCTTATGCATGCTCAAGTGGAAGAATTTCCAATCTACATTAATCATAGGTGCCAAGAAAACATTAGTTGAAAGCATATCTAAACTGAAGAATCACAATTAAAAGAAAGAATGGAAGCCTTGCTGCTAATGTTACCATTAAAAGGAAAAAAATAGGACCTATTTTATCCCTTAAAAAAGGACTCAGCTATTGCTAATACCTGGGCAGGCAATGAGCCAGGCCTGTTCTAGACTTTCTCCATGTGGTTTTGTCTATCCTAATTCAATCTCCATGACAACCCATTTTAAAAATGAGAGAACTAGACTGAGATACTTGAGAAAAAGAAAGGTATAGTTTTTGGTGGTGGATTCAGGCCCATATTCTTCACAGTGAATTCTGCAAAAAGCATCAGAACAATCTGATCAGACCATGCAGTCTACCACTTCTTTGTTATAATGAAGGAGTTTAAGGAAACAAATTATGTCATTGTTGGTGACAGCAGCTCACTCCGACAATGGTCTAAAAATGGAGGTAAGATGAAAGATACTTATAGGGCCTTAAAAGTAAGTGTGCCATTGTAGAACATCTTGACAACCAGATTTACAAATAGTAAAAAGAGACCAGAAGCCACAAGTGTTAAAATGCATTTCTCCACATCCTGTATAATTTCCCTAGAAGGGGGAGGGGAAAACAACAAAAAAAAAGAGCAAGTGCTGTGACTTAAAACCAAGGCTTTATATTCTTAAAAATTCAGAATAACTGACTTTTTGTATCAAAAATATGTAGCATGTAGTATGTTTCCCAACTTGAAAGTGTTAAAAAAAATAAAATAAATGATGATTTGTTACCATGTTTCTAATAATAAACCAGCATCTTTATCTCAAATGAAAAACTATAATTATTTGCACAATAAATTGGTAAACCTAGCCCAAAATGTTCTCATGGGACATTTCTGTGATATGTGTAATTAATTACTACAAAAATTAAGCTTTCTCTGAGGGGAACACATTGTCGTCTCATTGGTTTAATAGGCTATTTAAATAAATGTGCCTTAGCCGCACATTTGCTTAACAGAAATTATTTTAAACTGCCAATCCATATGTTGAGTGGAAAGGAAGTGGGCCCATATAGTGCAATAAACACATCAACAATATAATAGGTTCGTTACAGGACCATGGATGCGATGTAGGGAAAAACAAACAAGCAACGTGATATTTGAGAAAGGAAATATTCTGTGCAGCCACAGCAGAGAATTAGTATTTCTTTTATAAGTTTAAGTTACTAACTTAAAAAAACTCCGAAGCTTTCCAAAGCCTCCTTAGAAGAACCTGCTATTCTGTCTGAATGGCCTTGGAAAGCTTCAAAGTCCTGAACGTCCTGAAGATGCCTTTCAGTTAAGGGGATTTGTTTTATGTAATTCAGAATGTTAATGTTTTGTGTAATTTGCAATTTTGAGGGACATAAATTTGAAGAAGAGTAACAAACAATATTTGTAAAATGTAACCTTTTCCGGTCATTGCCACATCTACTCAATTTTCAGCTTACTATTTCTACACATATCCTGACATTAGAAAACTTTTCCTGAGGAGTGATTTTAAAATCTGTCTCTGTATGAATATATAGAGACATCAATCAGCCAGAGTTTTAGCTCCATAATACCTCTCCATTATCTTTCAAAGATGTACACGAAAGTGCCTTTAGCATATATGAATCTTGATACCTTGCTTAGTGCAAGAAGACAGACTTCTTACAGATGTTAATAATCTCATGTTTAGACTGGAACTGAATTTACAAAGCAAAGGGTAAAAACTGAGGCAGTTTCAGGTAGCATTTATGAAAAATAAACTACTTTAAATGTGACTCTTTTTGGTTAGGTTATTTTGTGTTTGAATTATGTAATGTATAGTTTTCTGTAACCAAAATGGTAATTTTGATATTTTCAGCAAAAGTTCAATCATCAAGACCAAAGAAATATATGGTTACTCTAATTTCTTAGGCAGGATTTCAGTCAAGAATTAACTCAGGGCCGGGCACTGTGGCTCACGCCTGTAATCCCAGCACTCTGAGAGGCGGACACAGGTGGGTCCCCTGATGTCAGGAGTGTGAGACCACCCTGAGCAAGAGTGAGACTCCGTCTCTAAAAATAGCCACGTGTTGTGGCAGGTGTCTGTAGTCCCAGCTCGTTGGGAGGTTGAGGCAAAGGATCACTTAAGCCCAAGAGTTTGAGGTTGCTGTGAGCTTTGAAGCCACAACACTCTATTCAGGGTGAAAAGGGAGATTCTGTCTAGAAAAATAAGTAAATTAAAAATAAAATAATTAACTCAGAAGCAGTTGTGTCAGTGCTTACATCTAGACAAAGCTTTAATGAGCTTTAATGGACACAGCCTAACAGTATTTCATCTAATTTCTGTGATGTCTTAAGTCAATGAGCACTGAGGTGGTGTTTCTCAGAGGGAAACAGATTTTCTTTTCCAGGGGCTAATTAATATGCACCCTCTCAATCCCCAGAGGACCGCACAGGTGCCTGTACGCTACCATATGTCATGTGCTGTATTTCTGCAAGCTCAAGAGATTAATATACAATCATTAATATGAATTATTACATTGCAATGAAGTTAATGTTGGTCTTTTGTTCTAATTAAAGTACAAACTTGGCATCTGGATAGAAGCTTAGCTAGAGAAGTGGAGTTAGAGTCCCTATTTTAATGAATTGCATGTATTTTTCAATCAAAATGTATAATTTTTTAATTATCTGGCCTGCTCAGTAATTATAATTTCTTCAATTTTTTCAAAGAAACGTTATTCAATATGTTACCATGCAGATGGTCACTGTTTGGTCTGTGTTTTATCTTTAAATTTCTTGGATGCTTTCAGTATATGCTGTAGTTTTAATAATATTAATAACTTTTATGTACTTTATATCAAGCTGCTGCAAATAGACTACCTTCCTTTGAAAGTTAGAACAAAATGCTATTATCCTATAAAGACAATTTAAGCATATCTGTTTCAAATGAGGAACAAACACAGGCAAAAAAATATTTTTACTATATTATTGCAAGTTGTCTGCAGAAAGTAAAATGCCCAGATGGCTAAGTATAGTTCACATAATTATATTCTGAAGATGTTATAAATAATTCTGTTTAGCAGCTGAGATAGGACTCTATTAGATGATTTCATGTTTACATTTCAAACAGAAAGGTTTAGTGGTAAATATATCCCATACATTCTAACTTGCTGCTTGGAAAATATAAATAAAAAGGTATTCAATAAAAGAAAAAAGGAATTCTAAACATGTGAAGGGCTAATTTGTTTTTACGGACAACTACAAAATCAAGAGGTCATTTTGATAATAGTTTTATATGTGCTTGGAATGTTAATATACATCTGCATTTAATACTTTAATCATGTCTGCAATATAGCAACATTTAAGGTTTTAAACTTTTGTGAGTGAAATTTCTCAGTGGTATAATAATAATAATAATAATAATGATGTCTCCAAAATGGAGAATGGGGATGAGCAGGAAAATACCTAGAAATCGATTTGGGCTAAAATTTGAAGGATAATTTCTCCAGATAAATTAGCTTTGATTAAAAACAAATATCTTTCATAAAGTGTCTCAATTGCTCAATTGCACTGTTCTGTTTATGTTGTTTTATTCAAAATATTTGATTATTATCTATTATTCAGAAATCTTTCCATTGTACAGAGATTTTCCTTGTCCTTGTCTTTGCTGTGATTGATTGATAACAGTATGGATTTACGGGCCTGTGCCTGCAGTTTTCTAAGTACTGTGTTTGGTTGAATGTCAGTGTGGTTGGTTGAATGTCCAGTTTCTCTAATGTGTGGAGCTCATCAGAAACTCAGCACTTTCTATATTTAATTCAAGTGTGATCTCAGCTTATTTTATAACTTTGTATGTATTACTTACATGACTTAATACGCAGCTTACTTATGAACGCATGTTGTGATTTTGAGTGACAAAATAGATTAGGATATGACATCCATTAATAATACGAGTAAACGTTTTATACTTCAATTCCTTAAAAATTTGCACATAATTGAAAGCAATAGTACTATGAAATGAAGGCATCTTTTAAAAAATATGTTCTGATCATAAATGTAATGAGTATGTACAGTGAAATGCAAATCTTTAAAATGCCATTTCAAAAATATTAAATACAAGTAAAAGTCATTGCTATACTGTGTTTTTTATGACCAGATGTATAATATTTTACATACGCAAAATGAACTGGTTATTAGTATGTTTAGGCTGCACTGTTTTTACTTCTAAGGTGAAGTTCACGTTGTAGTTGAGTCCTTCCCTGGGGGCTGGCTGAGCACCTCAATGATGCCCCTTAGGTGAGGTCCCTCCAGTCACCCTGCTCTCCTCCCCTATACTTGGGGTTTTCTTTCCTGCCTCTGTGTTGCAAGTTCTAACATCAAGTGACAGCAGCTGTATCAACTTCACTTTTTCAGGAGTGTGCTTAGCTGCCAGCCACATGGACCTCCCCTCCGAGCTCTCCCTTTGCCTCACCTCCCTCAATCCCTTTGTGACCGTTTTCACTCTTTCAGTGGAGGAACCCTTCATTACATATGAACCAAACACAACCCATTTTTTTCAAAGCAAGTCTTATTAATAAAGACATTTCAGATTTTCATTACGTGGACCATTGTTCAAACACACATAATACCACAGAAGTTTGCTGCACAGGCTCCAGTTCCTAGCATCTGAAGAATGAATGCTTATTAGATTCTGGGAGGCATCATAAATCA
The DNA here is from genome assembly GCA_963574355.1 of Loris lydekkerianus. NCBI lineage: Eukaryota > Metazoa > Chordata > Mammalia > Primates > Lorisidae > Loris > Loris lydekkerianus. Next base: position 19,443 of record CAUYPK010102041.1, on the reverse strand, counting down.
GGTTTATAAGTTTGGCTTTGATTAAACTACTATGGTTTGTTTCTATTTTTCTCAAAAACAAAAAGAAAAAAGAAGAAAAAGTAAAATCTCAACAGATTTCCTGGCAAAAGAGATATGGTGAGGAAAAAAAAGCAAGGGACATCAATACTGGGCTATGTGGCATTCCCCCCCAAATCCTATCTCATTTAAACATCCTGGCTAGACTCTGAGGAAATATTCTTCATTTCACATTGTTTGAACTGAATGATGTGGGTAACTGAAATTTCTCTCTGCCTATTTAACATTAACTCCACAAATTCATGGACACTCTGAGCATTCCCACACGCAGTCATCACCTTCCCTGAGTCTTTCCCACACGCGGTCGTCACCCTCCCTGGGTCTTTCCCACACGCGGTGGTCACCCTCCCTGAGTCTTTCCCACACGAGGTCATCATTTTCCCTGAGTCTTTCCCACACGCGGTCGTCACCTTCCCTGAGTCTTTCCCACACACGGTCGTCACCCTCCCTGGGTCTTTCCCACACGCGGTCGGCACCCTCCCTGGGTCTTTCCCACACGAGGTCATCACCTTCCCTGAGTCTTTCCCACACACGGTCGTCACCTTCCCTGAGTCTTTCCCACACGCAGTTGTCACCTTCCCTGAGTCTTTCCCACACACGGTCGTCACCCTCCCTGGGTCTTTCCCACACACGGTCGTCACCTTCCCTGAGTCTTTCCAGCACGCGGTCGTCACTTTCCCTGAGTCTTTCCCACACGAGGTCGTCACCTTCCCTTAGTCTTTCCCACACGAGGTCCTCATTTTCCCTGGATCTTTCCCACACGCGGTCGTCACCTTCCCTGAGTCTTTCCCACATGAGGTCCTCATTTTCCCTGAGTCTTTCCCACACGCGGTCATCACCTTCCCTGGGTCTTTCCCACACGTGGTCATCACTTTCCCTGATTCTTTCCCACACGTGGTCGTCACCTTCCCTGGGTCTTTCCCACACGAGGTCGCCACTTTCTTTCTCTCTCTCTTCTGCTCTCAGGAGCTCATCTTACTTCCTCCTTCAAACATAAAAACTTAACTGTATTCACAACACTAATAACAAAATCAATGGCCTTCCTACATCCGCATCTCTGCTTAGGCACTTAACTTTTGCCTCCTCTCATAATTGAACTTTTTTCAGATTTGCTCAATATTACTATGTTCTTCTTTTATCTCCAACTAGAGTCTCCTTCTTGGAAAATCTGTCTTGAGCTCCTCATATTCCATCCAATTCAGTTTTAAATAGTTGCAATATAACCTCTCTAAGCAACACAAACTTTAATTTATTGTACAAATTAGGACAAGTTTTAAAAGGAAAAGGAAGCATTATTAATAATTATAGTGGGAAATCAGAAGTTGATAATATCCTGCTTCAGGAAGTGTGGACATTGTAAGTCACTATAATGACTATATTTCAATTCTCACCTTACATTATTTCAACGTCATTCAAGTCTTTTGACATTTCTCTTTCCTTACTATAATATTTTGCCCTGGATTCCATTAAATAGCATTAATTAGCCTAGTTTTTCTCACTTGAAGTGGTGGTGGAACTGGCATAATTCAGATGCCTAGAGGCAGCTGAGACAAAGGGCCGCCCAGCTTACTGCCACCTGCACAGTTCAGTGACAATGGGAGGAAACTCGCCATCCGAACCTTCTCCCGGAGCAGGTGGAGAGCAGCAGAGTGCAGCTCAAAGGTCACGGCTCATGGAATAGCAGTGAGACAAATGAAAGGACAAGAGCCTGCAGGTTCCTGAGAAAAATAATAGAATCGTCCCACTTACCAATTGATGGGTCGGACATTTGGAGAAGACACACACAAAGGGAAAGTCTGAGAAGCTCCCAGAATCTCTAGCTGGGAAGACCGGGGAAGGTCTTTTCCCACCGAATCCAGTCCATAAAAAGTGGGAAGGGCAGCTCTGTCTTCAAAGTGATGCAAAACTGGAGGAAAAATCAGGGAAATAGAACCCTTTCAGAGGAATAAAACAAATCTCTGGTAATCGATTCCTGAAAAATGTAGATCTAGGAATTACCTAATAAGGAATTAAATATTTCTTTTAAAAAAGGTCAGTGAGAACACACCGTCAACTAGACAAATCAAGAAAATGAATAGGAACAAAAGCAAAAAAAAAAAAAAAAAAATTATATATGCAAGATACAGAACATACAGGAAAGGACAAAACAGAAATTCTACAGCTGAATACAATAATACTGGGAGTGGGAAGTCCCCGCAGGGGCACAGGGCCGGCACCCTGACAGGCACATCACCAGCAGCATCGGCAAGGCTGTTGTGCTGCCTCAAGCTCCGTCCTTCTCCCTCCCTCCTCTGGGAGAAAACACAGGTGCTGCGCCTCCTCCCGTCCCACAGGGATGTTCTGGCGGCAACAGATCTCTTGGCTCTTCCCTTTGTAGGTGGCTGCTCGGAGGCATCCAAACTTTGCTGGTGCTGTGCAGCTTCCTGAGAGGATGAGCGTGTTGAAGAAACACCCACCTTCTCCCTTGCCCCAGGATAAAACAGGGACCAGAAGATCACTCAGCACTCAGCACCAAATGCCACTTGGTGGAGGGGCTGACGTGGTGAGGGAAACGCGCTTCTTGTCTGTTTCTATTACACATATGGCCATTCTCTGTTCTGCACTTGTTTTAAAAATATTCTGGTCTGTATATGATTGCCAAATAAGCATTTTTTGGGGTCTTGAGGACTTGGATTTCCCATTCCACCCTATGCCTGGCATCACTCTGGCAAGAAAGTTGTTTAGCATTTAAAAAAAATCATTTAATCAATACAGTTTATTCAGTGAGCAGATCAGAAATGAAAAACATCATACCAATCGGAAAAAAAAAAAAAAAGATAACTTGGACTGTATCTCACAACTGGCACAAAAATTAACTTAAAGGGGTCATAGACTTAATTATAAGAGCAATAACTATGAAAGATACAGAAGAAAAATATTAAAAAATCTTTATAACCATATGTTAGACAAGTATTTACTTGAAAAGAAACAAAAAGCACAAACCGTTAAACTTTAAAAAATCAATTAGTGGGACTTACCAATATTTAAAACTTTTTTCTTAAAAAGGTATTTATAAGGAAAAGAAAGGGCAATAAAAAATTGGTAGAAATTATTTTCAAAGACTAACTAATACATTTATTGTATTGAAAATAAAAAGGATCTCAAATTTCAATAATGACTCAAAAATTCAATAAGTAAAAATTTGAATGAATACTTTATTAAAGAAGAGACACAAATGGCAAAATACATTCAAATAGGTTTTACTGTTACCACTACACAAAGAATGGCAGCAACAAATTTTTTGAAAGTTTATGGAACAACTGAAAGTCTCATAAATTGTTGATGGGAAAGCAAAACGGTGCAAGCCCCTCGGGAATGCACTTGGATAGTCGTTTATAAATTTAAACATAAGCTTAATATGACCCAACAATCCCACCTTAAGCTAGTTACTCAAGAGCAATAAAAACACATTTCTAAAAAAAAAGAGTGCATGTTTATAATCAATTTTATAAACTGGAGGCAAACCAAATTCCCACCAACTGTAGAAATGATACAACACAGGGTGGTATATCCGTACGATGGATTCCAGGCGCAACTGAGGGATATGGCAGGTCTGGTTTTACACCACCCCAAGGGAATATGGAAATAAGGGGAGTTATACAAATTTTTCTTTTCATACTGTATACAAAATCTATGTTTATGTTGTGCTATAGTCTACTAAGTATGCAATGGCATTATGCCTACAAAATACACATACCTTCATTAGAAATACTTCATTGCTAAAAAGTGCTAACGATTATCTGAACAGCCACTGAGTCACAATCCTTTGCTGGTGGGGGTCCTGCTTCAGTGTTGACGTCTGATCACTGATTAGGGTGGTAGCTGCTGATGGTCAGGGTGGCTGCGGCAATTTCTTAATATAAGACAACAGTGAAGTTTGCTGTATGGATGGCCTCTGCCTTTCCCAAAGGACTTCTCTCTAGCAAGTGATGTTGTTTGGTAGCATTTTACCCACAGTAGGACTTCTCCCCAAATCTTCTCACACCTGCCACCCTTTTATCAATAAAGCTTCTACATAGAATATTCTGAATCCTTTCTTGTCATTTCAGCAAGGTTCGTGGCATTTTCATCAGGAGTAGATTTCTATCAAGAAACAACTTTTTTCCTCATTCATTTGAGTTTTGTCATAAGGTTGTAGCGATTACTTCACATCTTTAGGTCCCACTTCTAATTCTAATTCTTTCGCTGTCTCTTCCACATCTGCCGTGACTTCTTCCACGGAAGTCTCAAACTCTTCCAAGTCGTGTGTAAAGCACAGAGTGGACTTCTCTTAATCTCCTGGCAGTGTTACCATTTTGATCTTTTCCTATGAAATGCACGTTTCTAATGACATCTGTAATAATGAGTGCTTTCCAAAAAATTTTCAATTTACTTTGCCCAAATCCATCAGAAGAATCATGATCTATGGAAGCTTCAACCTATGAAATGTGTTTCTTAAATAATCATACCCAAAAGTCCAAAGCTCCCTTAATCCATTGGATGAAGAATTGAAGTTGAGTTAGAAGACATGGAAACAACCTTGATTTCCTCTTACGCGTCCTCCGGGTCTCTTGGCTGACTAGGTGCATTGTCCATGAGCGGTAATACTTTGAAAGGAATGTTTTGCTTTCAGAAGCAGGTCTCCAAAGTGGACTTACCATGATATAAAGAGCTTTGCTGTCATCTACACTTTGTTTTTCCATTTCTAGAGCACAGGCAGAGAAGACTTAGCATAATTTTAAAGGGCCCTAGGACTCTCACAATGGTAAATGAGGAATAGCTTCAAACTCAAGTTACCAGCTCCGTTAGCCCCAAAGAAGAGAGCCAGCCTCTCCTTTGAAGCTGTAACGCTGGGAATTGACTTCTCCCTAGCTATGGAAGTCCCAGGCAGCAACAGCTTTTTGCCTACAGTGAAAAACTGCTGTTGATGCCTTCATCAACTAGCTCCACTGCCTCTCTGGATAACTTCCTGCAGCCTCTGTATTAGCATACTAGCTTTACCTTGCACTTATAAAGATGGCTTCTTTCATTAAACTTCATGAACCAACCTCCGCTAAGCTTCAAACTTTTCTCAGCCTTCACTGAGTTGAAAAGGGTTGGGGCTTTTCTCTAAACTAGTCTTTGGCTTAAGGGAATGTTGTGGCTTCTGTGATCTTCTATTCAGAATGCTCACACTTTCCCCATATGAACAATAAATCTATTTCACTCTTTTTACTCCCCATATTTCATTGGAGTATCACTTCTAATTTTCTTCAAGATCACTTCGTTTGTATTCACAGTTTTGCTAAATGGCAGGCACAGGAAGACCAGCTTTCAGCCTATTTTGACATTTGATGTCCTAAGGTTAATCATTTCTAGCTTTTTATTAAGATGAGATGTGGGACTCTTCCCCCTCTCTCGAGCACTTAAAGGCATTGTTGGGTTATTTATTGGCTTAATTTTAATACCAGTTCTCAGAGAATAGGGTGAGAGGTAGGGAATGGCCAGCTGGGGGAGCAGTCAGAACCCAGACCACATTTATTAAGCTTTCATCTTGCAGGGACACAGTTTGTGGCACTCCAAAACAATTTCTATGGTAGCATTAAAGATCATGAACACAGATCATGATAACAAGTATAATAATCATGAAAATTTTTGAAACATTGCAAAAATTACCAAAATGTGACACAAAACACAAAGTGACTACCTGTAGTTGGGAAGGTGATGTGCCCACAGCCTTTTTTGGTGCAGTGACCATAAAGCTTCGGTTTGTAAAAAGGAAAAAAAAAAAAAATCACAACATCTGAACACAATAAAGAGAAGAGCAATAAAGCAAGGTGTGCTTGTACGATTTAGGAATGAAAAGGATAGATTGCTGATACGTGCGTCAGCTGTGAATCTCAACGTCTTTATGCTGAGAGCAGCAAACCGCATGCAAAGGTCTATTGGTGGGTGACAGTTCATGACAACATTTCTACACAATGTGACAGCCTTTGTTGAAGACTCTTTTCAAGGATGTTCGTTATTTAAAGCTCTCAAAAGGTAGAGATAGTGTCTTCTATCTGAGGAAGGGATTTGTTTAGTAGCCACTATACTAGATTGTCGCACACACGGGGCGAAAGGTGGGCAGGTTTATTAACAGCCCGTTTAAAATATCATGGGTAAACTGAGCTCAGGGTTCCTCCACTTCGCACAGACCCCCTGGCCTGCAGCTGCTGCTCCAGCCGCATTTGCACCAGCCCCCTGAGACTTTAGGGGACGAGGTGGAAGGATCACAGTGTGAACCTTATCCTGCTCGCTGCAGTAAGTGTGACAAACTTCCACGGCCCAGCTGGGACACTGTGTGCTAAATGACGAAACTTAGGAGCATATAGCAAGCCCAGATAGCAGCTTCCACCACTGTGCTGACTGGCCTGGGAACTGCCTGGAGATTCTGTCAGGTAGCATTGCCTTTATTGGAAGCTCTGGAAAAGGAAAAAACTATAGTGACAGAACATGATCAGATTGGGTAGGAGCTGAATGTAGGGCTGAAGGAAAAATGCAGGCTCCTTACCACCTTGCAGACACAACGGACTGGCCTGAAGTGCTCAGCAAAATCATTACAAAGTAGACAGGCAGGGAGGGAGGTACTGCTGGGCCCCTAAAAAGCACCCAGTACTTTCTGGGGTGCCTCAGTGAGTTCTCGCCCTGAAATAGCCAACTTAAATCAGCCCTGACTGCTTTGGGGCTGTTCTGCTGGCCTCACGGTGCCTTTAGCTAACTGTACTACTAAAATCCCCGCCTCCTGGGAGACACAATGTCATTAATGTAATGTGGGTTGCATGATAATGTCTGCCTGTGGGTTTGCATGAACTTCATTTGTCTCACTGTGAGCAAGCGATGATACCATGTCAAAGCCCTGTGTCAGGCTGGGAGCAGTGGCTCATGCCTGTAATCCCGGGAGCCTGAAGCGGGAGGGTCACCTGAGGTCAGGAGTTCAAGAACAGCCTGAGCAAGGATGTGACCCCATCTCTGTTAAAAATAGAAAAATTAACCATGCATTGTGACAGGGGGGCTGTAGTCCCGGCTGAGGCAAGAGGATCACTTGAGTCCAAGAGTCTGAGGTTGCTGTAAGCTATGATGCCTCGACACTCCACCAGGGGCGGGGGAGCGAGACTCTGTCTCAAAAAAAACACCAAAAACTTAACAGCTCTGTGTCATTCATTGTGAAGGGACTTAAGGCAACACCACAGGGCGGGCAGACAAGAACTCCTAGAAGAAATGCCTGTGTCACCCGAGCCGAAGCCTTGTGTGTTACCTCTGATAAACTCATCTCACTTGCCATGCTGGACTTACCTGAGTCATTTCTTGGTCTCTAGGATCTGACCCAGTTTGGGAGGCAGTTTTTCTAGATTTTTTCAGAAGAAGGGGTGGGATATTTTTTTTCACAAAGATCAAGGGAAACTGTTGAGATGATGCCCAGGCTGTACTTCTGGGTCGTGCGATCGCCTACAAGCTGCAGACCTCACTCACCTGCATATTTAAGACTGGCAAATTTGACTACATGGAAAACATTTAATTCAGTGCAGCTAATTAGAAATATGAACCAAGAGTTTGAAAGAAAGATCAGAAAAGTAAAGGGAAAAGTAAAATAACCCAGGCTATAAATTACTGCAGTGAAAGGACAGTCACTTTGCAGTCTCACTGATTTCCCAGAAAAAACTAATGAACAGTTTATCATCACAGGCAAACTGTAAAAATTTAAAGCAGTAGGTTTATATAATCCTAAAAATTCCAGAAAGTGAAGCAAAATAAAACAGAACTTTAAAAGTCAAATTCCACAGGTTTTCTACAAACAAAGGGGCACTAACGTGGCACCAAACTTCCTAGTGACATCTTCCCAGTTTTAAAGAAAATGATCTGATCCTACAATTCCAGGGCCCATTAGCTTTTAACAGGCCCCCTGTGCTGCCCACTAGATTTTGGCCTGGCCTACATTTCTGTTTTACTGTTTTCTGGCCTCACTGGGCGTCTCTCACAATCTTGAACTCTCCCAGCACCTTCCTAGCTCAGTGATTCAAACACCCTGTTCCCGATGCTGCTGAGGCACCTGTTCCCCAGCAAATAGACAGACGTCACAGTGAAACTCTCGCCCTTTATGAAACCATGCCAGGCCGTAGCACATATCCCCATTGTTTGTTCTCATAGCAACTTGTGCTTTTCTGTGAGAAATTATTTCTGTTGAAGCGATAATTTTACCCTTTTTGTGTGACTAATTCCCCCGCAAGAATGTAGCAGAATGAATGTGGTGTCCACTTCTCATTTTCTCACCATTGTAGGCTACATTCTTCATGTATCTAGCACTAAGGAAGGACTCAATGTATATTTGTTCAATTAATAATTAAAAGAAACTAAAACACTTAAAAACAATTCTTGGAGCCGTCTGGGTCATCCTACCACCCCTGAGTAGTAGGGAAGACAAAGTGGACAACACACCTCTGTGTGCTCGGATGCTGGGGGCCGGGCACAACTCTGTCCTATGTGTGCCTGGATGCTGGAGGCCAGGGACAGCTCTGTCCTCTGTGGCCGGCGAACTGTCAGGCAGGGTGAGCATCCCAGTGGTGTTCTTCCTCAAGGGGGAGGAGGAGCGAGGTAAGATGTAGGAGAGAAAGTGTCCCCAGCATCACTTCCATCCTCAGAGTTAGCTGCCTCTGTACCATTTCCTTGGAAACCACTTCATTTTCCATTAAGAAACGCTGAAGGCTCTTGTCCAGAAATGTACTATTCTTACTCTGTTTATGCTATGAATTTTTACTTCTTCCACCTGGTTTTCATCATTTTAATGGGGTCTTAAAATGTTAAGGAGGAAAATGTTATGTTTAATCTTCCATCCTAAAATGGAAGATCTTTGTGAATTCTAAGTTACAATAGTTACTTTTGAATTTCTTTACAAAGAAAATACCAATTTTTCTGCAAGTAAAAGTGAATAAAAATGTTTTATTTTTTTCTCCTACCTGACAGGGTATAAAAATTACAGAAGGGAAGAGATTTTACAGGGATACTAAAATGCACAAAAGTATTAGATTAGAAGAAGAATATTACAAATAAGGGATCTGAAAGAAAAGGTCATCTGTGTATAATTTTTGGGTAACCAAATATGAAACAACATTAGAACATGAGGCAAATGGGAAGGACATAGCCTTGAAACTGCAAACTCTCTTCAAATGTTGTTAAGGCAAGTGATTATTTGAGGGAGAGACAACGAAATCAATGTATCTATCTATCTATCTATCTATCTATCTATCTATCTATCTATCCATTGCTTCAATTTCTCTAATACAAAAATATTTTGATTACCCAAGGTGAAATATTCAGGTAGTGTTTTGATCAGAATCAAAGTTAGCACAAAACGTGTTGGCTCTATGGCTTCGTCGGTGCAACTAAATTTATGTACATAACACCATTAGCTTCCTTTCAAAGTTCTCACGTCGTTAGGTTACCTAGGGGTTCTTCTGCTAGAGATCTTTGAAAGAATTTTTATCTTTGGTTGTACTGGTCATAATTTATATTAAAAAGGGAGTAATAAGTAATAATTTGGATAAGAAACCAAACCTGGAAAAACTGCAATAAAAGAGGGAAAGGAGTCAAAAATTCAACTGTAGAGTAAATCATGCAGTATACACAGCTTGGTGTCACTGTATCTACAAAATTATAATAAAACCTAGTGACATTAGTTGATTTCATTTCTATAAGAGCAAATGTGTTGCACTGTCAAAATGTGTTAATTCAATTTCATGCTGTACCCACATAAGTACAATGGGAGCTAGGGAGCTGAGGGGCAACCTGTTGTTCGTGACAGAGCAAAAAGAATCAAGTGCTATGCACCAATTTAAACAAGACCAAGGATAAACCAGACTTCATCCAGAGGAACGTAACCAGGATATTGAGAAATGAAGGCTAAAGGTGCACTCTAGCCTTTCAGATTCATTTTGTGCTTCCAGATATGAAAGAAAAGAAATTAATAAGAAAGCAAGTAGAAGGGAGAGTCGCTTAGATGATCCCTGAGTGGGCCAGAAACTCTAAGAAATGGGAGAAATTCCAGAGTGCATAGGGAAGAGCAGTATCAAAGAAAATATGGTTGCCACGACCCCACTAAGAGCAACCAGAGCTGGGGAGAGCTGGGAACAAGCCTGGGATGAGAGCAGGGCGTCAAGGACAGAGGCCTCGGGGCAGATCAGTATCCACACACAACACGTGTTTTCATGTATGTAGTCCACCTAGGAAATGTGCCTCCACGTTTAAGTGGTGGAAGAAGTATATTCTGCCAGAGAGACGAAAGATTTCTCCAAAGGACTGGCCACATAAGGGGCACGTGGGGAGTACCCAGAAAACCAAGGCAGCCCACACCCCATACCTTAACATTGTGCAATTCTTGCAAATTCATCTTCTTATTCACTCTTGCCACCCAGGTCTATGTGTATTAGAGGCAGCAGGGGCTAAAAGAAAATATCAGTGACCAAAAGTATTGGGGTGATATTTTTTTTTTATTTATTTTCTTTTTGGCAATATCTATTCACATTTTTTAATGCACATATAGCTTTTTTTTTTTATTAAATCATAGCTGTGTATATTAATGTAATCATGGGACACCATACACTAGTTTCAGGGTGGCGCCTGTGGCTCAGTGGGGTGATATATTAAATCTATTTTCAAATTTGAGACATGAATAAAGATATTGCAGTCATAAAATTCAGATATGTGTCTCTGGTAGGAGCATGTTAGCATCTTAGATTTTAATACTTCCACATTTCCAGCTGAATTAAAGCACAAGAAAAATAGAAAGTGTGCACAAATTATAGATTAGTTAAGCTTTAAGGAAGTTTTCTAATTACGTGTAGGTGACAAGGTCAGAGGCTGGCAGGAAGCCTATACCACAGGTTGGAATGATATTGCGAGGAAAGGCCTCTGCAAAGCGTGTAATCAATGAAAGATCTCAGATATTTCTGAAGAATATTCATACTCAAAAGATAAGGAGGAGCCATTCTAGGAGGTAAGCTCCGTGAGGTGAACCAAGATAGGACAATTTCAGCACAAGGGAGGAAAGATTGGGGGTGGAGAAGGCAGATCTCAGAAAACATCCAAATAAGGTGGCAAAATGTGAGTCACTTACTGATAGCGTTCTGTGAGAAAGTAGGGAAAGAAAAGAACTGAAAGAGTAAGGCCTTCTGAACCAAGATAGCTTCTGAGAACCAGGGTGGATGTACACATCCGTGCTTTAATAATAGAAAGAAATAGCACATTGTTATAAATGGTTAGCAGGGAGCCTTTGAGCTTACAGTCTGAAAAACTATTCTTGTTCTTCGCTTCTTTTCAGAATGCACCTGCTAAGAGTCCAAGAAAGTCCAATGATGTATTTATGATAACAAAAAGGAATATGCACGTGCTGTAATAAAAAAGAAAAAAACAAAAAGAAGAAAAGAACTCTCCACTTTCCAACAGACAATGAAGAGTTGGATGAAACCATCCATGTTCTCCATCTCTGATCCATTGATCAATCTGTCTTCCTTGTCTCAGGACCAACACCGTGAGAGGAAAAAGAGGGACAGAACAGACGCAGGAGACCAGGAGGTTCACAAAACCACCCTCCCTGCCCCTCCCCTCCACGTTGGAGCCAAATGCTTATGTGCTGGGAGAGGAGAAAAGCTCTGAATCAAATATAATATTGAAATTTTTAAAAGTTGGAAACAAAGTCTAGAATGAAATGAGATGGTTTCAATCAAAGAACAGTAAATGAAATAATGCAGAGATGTTCTCTGGGAAGCACCTAACCCAAAAGTTGATTAGAATACAACAGAGCTCAGTGACAAGAAGTAATTGGAAAAATAAAGATTTCAGTTTAACCAAATCAGTCACGTGATCTCATCTGATTTTTGCAGTGTGAAGATTGAGATATCTTGGACTCAGAAAAATTAAGATTGTTTATAAGGAAAATAGGTGATACACAAACAGACCTTCCAAGTTCACAAGCCAGGCTATTTTGCTGTTCCTGTACCTTGAAGAGTACTTAGAATCATGTCCCATGTCCCATTTGTTCTTTTTCTGCTAAAATAATAAATTTCTGCCATATGCCCATATTTCCAAGTCTTATCTATACTTCAATGCTGATTTTAAATATCATCCTTTTTCTGAAACCTATAATCACCTAGTTTGAGCCAATCTCCCCCTATAGAATTGAGTCCCTCCCCTCCAATTATCCCACAGAACTTTATAAGACCTTTGTTCTAGCTTTCACGGTTTTATATTTGGTTTGCTCTGTTCTCATTAGATAGAAAGCTTCTTAGGAATAAAATCTTAGTGTAGATATTCTTTATATTACTCAGAGCACATAGTGCATTATTTTTCACCTAGTAAACACAGATCTGTTAAATTTATACACGCAGTGTTTTAAGTATCTTGAAGAACGGGCCTATTGCCCAATCCTAGTTTGACCGACAGTGTCTTATTGGAGATAGTTGCTCAGTAATTCCCTTATCTGAAACAATGAATGAGCACTAAGTGTTAAGGAATATTAATGTTATGGAAAGCATATAAGTATTAATATAAAAACATAGAGTAAACTATGTAGACTTGTAGACAAACTGGGACTTGCTCACTCATTATCTAGCAAGGATTGGATGTTGCCTTAAAGCAGATGCACAGGATCTACACGGAGTCCTCCTGTTTGTTTTCCGTGGAAGGGGGAACTTTATACATCAAGTAGATTGTACCAAGGGTCCAGATATTTGATTAAACATTATTCTGTGTATCTGTGTGTTTGAGGATGAGATTAGCATTTGAGCAGAACGACTGATAAAGCAGACACCCCTCCCCACAGGCTGGGACTCCTCAAGTCTCTTGGAGGCCTGAATAGACCTTCAGAGGCTAAGACAGAATTGTCTCTGCTGGACTGTCCTTGAGCTGGGACAGTGTTCTTCTGTCTTAGGACTTGGACTCAGATTAGAACTGATACTACTTGTTGTCTTTGGTCTCTGGTCTGCTGACTGCTGGTTTGAGGACTTACTAAAGCCAGTACCTAAAGATAAATCCCTCTGCCTTTGCCATTATATACAGGGTGTCTATAAAGTTCATGTGCAATTTAAAATAGTCAATTATTTTAAATGATAATAGTTACTTTAATAAGATAAAATAATACATATATAGAATATGTTTTATATACCATATATAATAACATAAAGTAATATATAAAATATATTTTCTAGAGTAACAGAACCAATAAGAAAGAGATATATCTAAGTTTCTGTGTGTGTTCATATGTGTCTATATATATTTTCACATCCTGTCTATAATACTCACACACTGGTGTGGATTGCCTGAGCTCACAGGCTCGAGACCAGCCTGAGCTGGAGCCAGATCTGTGCCGGGCACCTGTAGTCTCAGCTACTTGGGAGGCTGAGGCAAGAGAATCACTTGAGTCCAGGAGTTGGAGGTTGCTGTGAGCTATGACGCCATGACACTCTACCATGGATGATAAAGTGAGACTCTGTCTCAAAAATAAAATAAAATAAATATAAAACCCACACACTGATTCTCACTGCTTGGGGTCTCAAAAGGCTGCAATAAATATAAGCCAGGCCTGCAGTTTCCTTTGAGCTTGGAATCTTCCTCCAAGCCCATGTGGTTGTTGGCAGAATTTACTTTCCTATAAGTGAATGATTCATAGTGGCCTTGTTTCTTCAAGGACAGTAAGAAAATGTCTCTGATGTTAAGGGAAGGCTAACTTACATTTTTAAAAGGCTCATCTGAGGAGAATCTTCCTTTGATTAAATACAAATAAAGGTGATTAGGGGCCCTGATAATATGTGCAAAAATCCCTTCACCTTTGTGTGTCATGCAAGCAAATCATTGGAGTGACTTGTGCCTTATTTACAGGTAGTCCCTGCATTCAAGGAGATATGTATATGCGCAGATGGTAATATTAGGGTGATCGCGGACTTTTTCTGATTTAACCTGCTTCAGGTTGTCTCTGATTCATCTTTTCCATCTTCTTTGCTTTAAGTGCATGAAGACTCACTGGTACTAAAATTTTCGAACGCCTAAGAGCTTCAAAAATAAAATGGCTTTCAAAAGTTGAAGATCCTTAGAAATTCCCAGAATGAAATTCAAAATATAAGAACATCAGAAATAAAATTAAACTCTAGAAAAGACTAAAACAAAACAAAACCCAAAAAGCACTTTACTTCTTGCTATCCATTAGTCCAAAGGGAGTTTCTGTGATGTATGTAAAGTGGGTTCAATATGTTTAAGATGTTCCCCTTTGAACTGGGCTACATTGAGATGACATAGTCTCATGGTTCTGTGAATCTACCTTGCCCTGCCTTTTTTATTTTTTCATTCCCTTAGGATATACAGTGAAGAATACATTTAAATATGCAGTCAAATTAAATCTTCTCCTTTTAAAATATAATGTGGTCGTTAATACATTAAGTATTTATTCCTTTGTTCTTTATAATATTGTATGAAAAATTGTGTAGTGTATAGGTTTTTATCTCACAATGAACAGTGTTCACAATTATTCCTTTTTTTTTTAGAGACAGAGTTTTACTTTGTCGCCCTCGGTAGAGTGTTGTGGCTTCACAGCTCACAGGAACTCCAGCTCTTGAGTTTAGGCAATTCTCTTCCTGAGCCTCCCAAGAAGCTGGGACTACAGGCATCTGCTACAACACCTGACTATTTTTTGTTGTTGTTGTTGCAGTTTGGCCAGGGATGAGTTTGACCCCGCCACCTTCAGCATATGGGGCCAGCACCCTACTCACTGAGCCACAGGCACTGCCAATTCACAATTCTTGAGACAGAGAGAGAGAGCAGGGGTCCTCAAACTGCAGCACGTGGGCCACATGAGGTGGTGTGATTGTATTTGTTCCCATTTTGCTTTTTTATTTCAAAATAAGATATGTGCAGTTTGCATAGGAATTTGTTCATAGTTTGTTTGTTTGTTTGTTTTAACTATAGTCTGGCCCTCCAAAGGGCTAAGGGACAGTGAACTGGTTCCCTGTTTAAAAAGTTTGAGGATGCCTGCTTTATAGGGTACTCAGATTGCCAAGCAGATAATCGAAGCCATGGCCAAGCTCTCTACTTTGCCGATGACAGTAACTTCCATGGCATGTACTACAGTCTATCAAGTAATAATGTTTATGAGGACCCACAGTTGTTTCAGTTCTTAGAGAAAGCAAAATATTTCCCAGCCTCTGCTTCCAGTACATTCTATGTGAAATACATTGTCAATTCCCAAGTGAAATAATCATTTTGGTGATTGACTTAAGGCAGTTAGGGATACCACAGGAAAGGAAGGTCCAGAGAGCCTGAGTGCAGCCATTTGGACAGACACCAGCTCCTAAAGCACGTCCACAAATAAGTCATCTGCAAGTCACACCACCAGTGACCCCAGAAAGATGAATGAGTTACTAAACTGATGCGTTTTGAATCGGTTCACTTACCTTTCTGTGACTTTTATGATTATTAACCTTTATGGCCTGACCATAAGTGGTAGAACATTTAAAAACATTTCCATAGCCATAGAAGTGGTCCCCTCCTTCCAGCACTGTCTCTGTCGGGTAGGATCTGTTGTCTGTTTGTCTCAAAAACCATTCTGTCACTAGCTGGGTCCCACTTCAATTCTTCCCTATGAAGCCACCACTGGGAGGTGAGGTTTTCCATCTCTTCCTGGGAGACCTCTTGCTTCATTCTCTATATTTACCCTTTAAATACAAATGTTGAAAACTACGCAAAATAGTTTGAGACATAAGTAGGACCATCTCTAGAGGAGTTTAAGCTGAGAAGTTGAATTGCTTTGCTTTCTTGGTCTGGCCTCTCCTTTCCATCTGCCCCTGCTCTCTCCACTATAAATAGACCACAGTGGCATGTGAGTTTGTATCCAGAGGAAACTCATTCATCTCATTGGGCTCTCAGTTTAACTCTGTTGGCCTTTGTGACTACAATAAATTTTCCTTAGTTCACTGCTGGTCAGGGACCCTAAAGAACTTTTCAGAAATTAGAATGAGAAATTGTTAACTAAATTGATTTGAATTTTTGGTTCTGTATAGGATTTTGTTGTGACTCCTAAAGAAAAACAGAAAAATGAAAAAGAAATTGACAGAAAAGGAAAGCAATAGAAGAACAAAGAAGAACACGTTAACTACCTGGAAAATAATCCACAGAGTCCATCATATTCAGCCACTCTTCTCTTCTAGACTGACTCACTAGGAGCAATGTTTGTAAACATGGAGAAAACCCTCATTTCTTTCTCTGGTTCACAGTCACTTGTATACTATATAAATCTTTATATACAGTGATAGTCAGGAGTCCAGGCAATCTATCATATTTGATCAAGATAAGTATAAATCATTTATTCATAGTTTATCAATCCTAGCTTGATTCATTGATTCATTTCCAGATAAGATAAGGTCAATACCAAGAAAAAAAAAAAAATTATTACACTTCTTGCCCTTAGGAGAGAACAGCTTAACCAACAAATTCATCTTCGCCTCTGACCTCATGACTCAACTCTAGGGGTACTATAAGAACAGAAATCGCCCTTATGGGCAGCCCTTCAAATGGGAGGGTCTGTGTAAGAATGAAAATAGAGAGTGGAGGAATTAATGACGGGAAATATGATGGCTGTGTCACTGCTATTCTGACCCTCACCATGGGACAATCTTATTCACTCCACATGAAATTACCTATTCATATATCAGTATTTATGTCCAGTATTTTTTCCAGAAGCCATGAATTGCTTTACGTCTCCCTACTCCCCTACCCTGTGGCATCTCCTTCATGTAATGATGTTTCTATGAATTAGGCAAAGTGAGGGGTGAGAAAATGGTAGCATCTTTTAAATCTCCTAATCTGATGCCTCCATAGACTTGAATCAGATAGGCAGTAATTACAGGCTTCCAACCCTGACTAGCACGGTCAGGGCACTCCAGGGCTTTGTTAATTTTTTCCCCTGGTTGTCTACCTAACTCTTGCACTTAATTCAAATGCAGAGTAACCCTGAATACTCCTTAGTCAGCTGGGGCTACTGTAGCAAAATACCAGAGATTGCAGGTGACTTAGACAGCAACCACTTATATTTTATAGTTCTGAAGGCTGGGAAGTTCAAAGTCAAGATACTTGCCAAGGTGGTTCCTGGTGAGGGCCTCCATCTGGTTTGCAGATCACAGTCTCCTCAGCATGTCTTCACAGGGTGGAGAGAGAGGGAACTCTGTTCTTTCTTCTTTTAATGAGAACACTCAAAGCGTGACCTCATCTAAACCTAATTACTTCCCAAAGGCCTCACCTCTAAATGCCACCTCATCAGGTGTTATGGCCTCAGTATATACATTTTGAAAGGATGGAAATTATTCTGTAGCACACACCCACAAGTCACGTGGCACAAATATCATATTAAGTGTAGAAAATATTCCCACAAATACATCTGACAATTTGTTTTCTTTTAAAAGTGTTTGGATGACTGAATTGACTTTTCATGGATTCTAGATAATTCTCAAATTTCTTAACATAAGAACACAAGATCATTTTCCTACTTGCCCCTAATTTACTTGATTTTTATACTCCCTGCCCCTCTATTACTCCGTTCTCTAGCCATAGTCTATGTGTGTGTGTCTGTGTGTGTTTTACCCTTCACTCAAAATACCTGATCTTTTCTACATTTTAGCATATACCGTTCCTTCTGCCTAAGATGCCCTTCCATCCCTCTGCATTGAGATAAACCCTTATTCATCCTTCATGATCTAGTCCCACTGAAATTATTGTTGACCTTTTCTTTCTCCCAATGGAGTTCATTACTCCCTTCTCTAATTCCACCCCATTTTGTTCATACTTCCATTATAATACTGAAGCCATGAGTTTTCTATCACTTGGTTATATGCCTATCATTCCTATTAGACGATTGCTCCCTTAGGGATGGGGTAATACTAAAAAGAAACTTATGAGTTTGGGAATTCATATCTGTGCCTGGTGTACAATAACACTCAATATAGGAAGAAGGAAGAAAGGAAGGGAGAAAGGGAGAGAGGAAAGGAGGAAAAAAAGAAAGAAAAAAAAGAGGGTGGTGCCTGTGGCTCAAAGAGTAGGGTGCCGGCCCCATATACTGGAGGTGGCGGGTTCAAACCTAGCCCTGGCCAAAAACTGCAAAAGAAAAAAAAGAAAAGAAAGAAAGAAAGAAAGAAAGAAAGAAAGAAAGAAAGAAAGAAAGAAAGAAAGAAAGAAAGAAAGAAAGAAAGAAAGAAAAGAAAGAAAGAAAACCAGTAACTCAGGCCACAGAGTGAAGCATGAGACCGGTGTTTCCCAGTGCTCCTTGGTGGTGGAAATCCTTGCTGGCTCTCGCACACAACCCTCCTTCCTAGCTTGTTCTGCTTTGCCTGGGTTTGTGCTACTTCAGCCATGTAAACCTGCTGGTTGGTTACAGCCGCCCTTTCTGCCTATTGCAAGAGATTGTGATGCTGTAGTGTTTCTGAAACTTCCCATAAAGCTCAGCTAGGACATTTGTTAAAATACAAATTCTTGAGCACAAGCTCAAGCCTATGAACATGAAACTATAGGAAATGAGGGCTTTAATCTTCAGTTTAGACATGTTCCTCAGAAGATTTTGAAGAAGGTAAATGAGAATAAAATGAGTACATGGAAAGCAGGGCTGTTCCACCTATGTTGGGACAATTGCTTCATGCAGTGGCCACTTGTCTTAGCTTTGGACCTTATTAAGTAATAGTTCAACTTCCTCAGACTTAGGAAGAAGGCTCTCACTTGAATGTCTTTCCTGAAGCTGGTTCCTTGGGCTTTTAGGAAAATTAGGAATCCTCCAATGCACTCTCTGACTCTCCGTACTGCCTCCAGGGTTCCAATCACTGCACCAGCTGCCTCCTGCTGACTCTGCTCCTAGACGATCTGCCTCCCAGGGCCGCAGCTGCTGCTGCTACATCCAGAACAGACTGGCAGTCTGTATTGGCAGTCTGCACACCAGCTCTGAGGAGGGCTGACAGCTCCAGCTCTGTGTGTTTGCCCTGATCAAACTAGACCCTGAGGATGTATGGATTCCCTGTAGAAAGTGCAGATTGAGTGTCATTCAGCATTGAAGGTGATAATAAAGACTCTGTGCTTGTCATCAGTTCTGACCCAGAGGAAGCGCTCAATGAACATTATCAATTACTTGTATTTCTGTTGTTTGATGGTCAGGATATACTATCCTTCTTGCTTTATTTATTTTTTTTTTAATTTTTTTTTTTTATTATAGATAAAAATACGCACCATAGATGTGGCCCAACCCATCACCCTCCCTCCACCCAAACCTCCCCCCTCCCTTCCCCTTCCTTGGTCCTTTCCTCATAGTCTTGAGGTATAGTTGGGTTATAGCCT
>CAUYPK010102039.1:0-22500 GCA_963574355.1 Loris lydekkerianus | reverse complement strand
TGTATTTATTGTCTTATCAAAAATATTAGTGCCAAAGTGAATGTCATGATCTAGTTTCCTGTTTGTCCCTCTAACAGTTTTATTAGTTATATTTCTTCTGTTATACATATTCAATCTATATAAAATTCTTTGCAAGTGATGTAAGATATAAGTTGTAGTCCATTTTGTTTTGTAAATATGCAGTTTTCCACATTGTTCTTTTCTTTTCTTTAGTTTTTTTTTTTTTTTTTTTTGGAGGCAGAGTCTCAGTTGGTTACCCCAGGTTGAGTGCCCTGGCTCCCAGCAACATCATAACCTCGAGTTAGTCAATTGCCTCAGCCTCCCAGATAGCTGGCGTTACAGGCACCTGCCATGACCCCTGGCTATTTTTAGAAATGGGGTCTTGCTCTAGTACAGGCTATTCTGGACCTATGAGCTCACACAATCTTCCCAACTCAGCCTCTCAAAGTGCTGGTATTACAGGAGTGAGCCACTGTAAAATGAAATAAAATAAAAATGAAAAGAATGTCCTCACATTGATTTTATTGTATTTTGTTTTATTTATTTTTGGGGGGGGAGACAGAATCTTATTTTATCGCTCTCCATAGAGTATCATGGCATAGCAGCTCACAGCAAAGTCCAGGTCTTGGGCTTAGGTGATTCTCTTGCCTCAGCCTCCTGAGTAGCTGGGATTCCAGGTTCCTGCCACAACACCTGGCTATTTTTTGTTATAATTTGGCCAGGGTCGTGTTTGAACCCACTCTAGGTATATGGGGCCGGTACCCTACTCACTGAGCCACAGGCACCGCCGTCACATTGTTTCTTGAGGAAACTCTTCACCATTGTGTGTTCATGACTACCATATCGAAGATCATATGATCATATACATAGGAATTTATTTGTGGTCACCCTATCATTTTCCATCATGTACTTACCTGTCTTTGTGCCAGTACCACATTGGTTTTATTTTTGTAGCTTTGTAACATATTTTAAAATCCTGATGTATGTTGTATTTTTTTCATATTTGTTTACTAATTATATGAAAATCTATTTATTTTTGCTTTTCTTGAGACAGAGTCTCACTTGCTTGAACTTGTTAATGTGCTCTGGCTCACAGCAACCTCAGATTCTTGGGCTCAAGTGATTCTCTTGCCTCAGCCTCCCAAGTAGCTGCGACTACAAGCACCCACCACAAAGCCCAGCTATTTTTTAGATAGGAGATCTCTCTCTTTTCTAGGCTCATCTCAAATTCTCCTGAGCTGAAGCAATCCATTGGCTTCATCCTGCAAGGGTGGTAGGTTTACAGCCCTGAGTCACCGTGGTGAGCAATATTTTGCTACTTTTGACTAGAGAGTTCTGTCATGTTTGTTAGGTCTAAGTGGTACACAATGTTCAAGTTGTCTGTTTTATTATTAATCTTTTTCTAATCTTTCAATTGATTACTGAAAACAGTATCTTAGGTAAGGGTATATGGCACACCTTCTTTGTGAAGGACACAAGTACAAGTGCAACTTTACCTAACAAATGCAGACATTGCAACCTAATTGTTTGTACCCTCTTATTACTCTGGAATTTTAAGAAAGGGAAAAAAAGTTGCATATTAAATTAAAAATGACCATATTGCTGCTTATTGTTTTACTTCTGTCATGATTTATTTCATATATTTGGAAGCATGATGTTATATATATGTTTTAGTTTCTTGCATCAAATAGTTGCTTCTTCAGCTTCTGTTATCACTTTATTCAAGATATATAAATGAGATAGAGGTCTCATTTTTACAAGATGTATAATATAATATACAAATGAGGTTTGTGAGTATATACAGATTTTGAGGATTCTGGGTAAAGGGGCCGATTTTATTACTACATGTTTCTCCTGGCTGTTTAGGCCACAGGTGTATATTGTCTCATAGAATTAGAGGTACTCCATCAACTTTCAGCTACTACTTCCTTGGCATATTGGTTTTTTGTCTTTTTACTTTTAGCCTATTTTAGTCCTGAAATCTATAAGGAGTCTTCTCTAGAACTAATATTGTAGAAACTCATTTATTGTAAGTCTATTCCTCCATATCATCTTTTTAGATTAATGAGTTAATTACATTAAGTATAAATGAGTTAAAGTTACTATTACTTTATTTCTTCTAGATATGGTATCATTTGTTTTCTCGCTACCTTCATTTCTGTTTTATTGATTTTTGTAATTAATTAGTCTGATTTCCTTCTTAGTTTACTTTACATGAATTGTATAGGCATATTCTTTCTGAACACCTTGAAGAATGAAAATTATAAAAAAATTTTAAACACATAAGAATATAATTTAGTCTCATGTCAATCTAACTTCAATTGAATGCAAAAATTATAAATCTTTACATTCCTTAGTTTGTTTTACACACACACTCATATATATATTTATATATGTGTGTATATATATATATAATTTTTTTTTTGTCACAGGGTCTCACTCTGGGTCCTTGAGTGCTGTAGCATCATCAAAGCTCTCAGCAACCTCAAAGTCTTGCACTCTAGAAATTCTCTTGCTTCAGCCTCTCCAATAGATGAAAGTACAAGCACCCACCATAATGCCTGGCTAGTTCTTCTTTGTTTTGTTTTGCTTTTTTAGACAGAGTCTCATTATGTCACCCCCTACGGTGCTGTGGTATAACAGATCACAGCAACCTCCAATACTTGGGCTTACTCGATTCTCTTGCCTCAGCCTTCCAAGTAGCTGGGACTATAGGCGCCCATCACAAAGCCTGGCTGTTTTTTGTAGAGATGGGAGGCTCACTCCAGCTCAGGCTGGTCTTGAACCCTTGAATGCAGGGCAATCCACCCAACTTGGCCTCTCAGAGTGCTAGGATTATAGGCAGTGATCCAGCACGCCTGACCTAAAGCTTTTATTTCTTGCTGATATCTCCACTTTTGTGATTTACTTAGTTGTTTGTATCTTCACCATTTCACACATTTATCAGCCTTAAGATAAAATCCTTAATTTAGAATCTCTGTTTTTTATTGTTGATTCCATATCATTTACTTTGTTTCTTTGGGGTATGTTACCTTAATATTTTGTACATGTTGTAATCTTTCGCCAATTTTTGAGGATCATAAAAGGTGCCTTTCAGAAAATCCATGATATGGCTTTATCTGACACAAATTGTACTAAAGAGTAGAGCAACTTTATATACATTCTGAATGTTTTGCCTGTGGAAGTGTGTGGATATTTTCTAGCTGAATCATTTTCCCCACATTTCCTCCTAAGAGCTTGTAATCACTTGCTAGACCTTAATCTGTCTATTGTATTGGAGTCTCTATGGTGATGTAAAAATATTTTACCTTTTGTTTCAGCACCTCCAGTCTGATTTATGAAGTATAGTGCCATTCGCATCAGCACTCTTACTCATGGGTGACATAATCTATCTTTAGAAAAGCCCTGAAAAGCCAGTAGAATTAATGCAGATGTCACTATTTTTATTTTGAGGAAAAGGTTTACTTTTCTATGCCCCATTCTGGGGGAATGTCTTTGTTCCTCAAGTAGAACAAACTTTTCTTATTTTTTTTTATTTATTTTTACTTTTATTTATTTATTTATTTATTTATTTGAGAGAGAGAGACTCAAGGTGTCTCCCTGGGTAGAGTGCCATGGGATCACAGCTCGTAGCAACCTCCAACTCCTGGGTTCAAGTGATTCTCCTACATCTGCCTCCCAAGTAGCTGGTATCACAGGCACCTGCCACAATGCCTGGCTATATTTTTGGTTGCAGCGGACATTGTTGTTTGGCAAGCCTGGACTAGATTTGAAACCTCCAACTCAGGTGTATGTGGCTGTGGTGCCTTAGCCACTTGAGACACAGGTGCCGACACTTTTTTTCCCCTTACTTTATTTTATATAGTTGTATATTTCTGAGACACAGTTTCTGTCACCCTGGATAGGGTGTTGTGTTGTGGTGTCATAGTTAACAGCAACCTCAATTACCTGGGATCAAGAGATACTCTTCCCTCATTTTCCTGAGTTGCTGGAACTGCAGGTGTGTGTCACATTCCCAACTAATTTTTTTTCTATTTTTGGGACGGACAGGGTTTCATTGTGGCTCAGAATAATGTCCAATGTTTATGTTCAAGTGATCCACCCACCTAAACTCCCAGAGTGCTAGGTTAACAAACCACTGCACCTGGCGTGTATATGGCTCTTCACATTATGCTCAGCTGGTGGGTTGAAAATTCTTACTTGGATTTTATAATTCCCCAAATGCAGTACATATTCTTACATATATGTATCTCAGAAATTGTTAGGACATGTATGCTGTAATATGCCATCTTGCTACAGTGCTTGGCATAATTTTACAGAAACAATTTGTAATGTAGATTTATTCAATTGTGATGAAAACTCAGTGGCATAACTTTGTATTTTTAAAATTTCTTTCAGTTACATCTAATCATTCTACCCAGATCCATTCAGAAATGCTGGACACAAACATTTTATTACCAAAGATAATGCTGAGAAGATATGAAAACAGTGGCCCTGAGAATTTAAACTCAATAAACTACTGGGATCGGGTGTATGAATGTAAACAGAAAGTATGTTATGATGGTCTGGATGAAAGTTTAACAGCTATGCATGGTAAAATCTACAAATGCAGTAAAGGTTTCAAAGTTGTGAGAAAATTTTCAAGTCTAAATATACAGAAGATGATATATACCACTGAAAAAACTTTTGAGGGTAAAAAACATTGGAAAGTCTTAAACCTATGCTCAAACTTTGGTGAACATAACGTAAGTCATTTTGTGAAAAAGCAGTACAAATGTAAAGAATGTTGCAAAGTCTTTACATCTTACTTAAGCTTGTAAAAGCACAAAGAACTTCATACTGGAGAGAAAATCTACCATTGTGAAAATGATGACAAATGTCTTAGCCCTAGTTCAAAGTATTCTAGCCATAAGAGAATTTGTAAAGGAGAGAAAATCTACAAATGTGAAGAATGTGGAAAATCTTTTAACCATTACTCAACATATTCTGTACATAAAAGGATTCATTCTGGGGAGAAACCGTACAAATGTGATGAATGTGGAAAAGCCTATAAGCAGTCCTCAAACCTTTCTCAACATAAAACAATTCATTCTGAAGAGAAACCCTACAAATGTGAAGAATGTGGAAAATCCTTTAAGCATTACTCAACCCTTTCTGTACATAAAAGAATTCATTCTGGAGAGAAACCCTACAAATGTGAAGAATGTGGAAAATCCTTTAACTACTACTCAACATATTCTGTACATAAAAGGATTCATTCTGGGGAGAAACCGTACAAATGTGATGAATGTGGAAAAGCCTTTAAGCAGTACTCACACCTTTCTCAACATAAAATGATTCATTCTGGAGAGAAACCCTACAAATGTCAAGAATGTGGCAAAGTCTTTAACCGGTACTCAAACCTATCTGTACATGAAAGAATTCATTCTGGGGAGAAACCCTACAAATGTCAACCATGTGGCAAAGCCTTTAGCAATTACTCAGCCCTTTCTGCACATAAAAGAATTCATTCTGGGGAGAAACCATATAAATGTCAGGAATGTGGCAAATCCTTTAACCAGTACTCATACATTTCTCGACATAAAAGAATTCATTCTGGAGAGAAACACTACAAATGTGAAGAATGTGGCAAATCCTTTAAGGATTACTCAACCCTTCATATACATGAAAGAATTCATTCTGGAAAGAAACCATACAAATGTCAAGAATGTGGAAAAGTATTTTACCAGTCCTCACACCTTTCTCGACATAAAAGAATTCACTCTGGAGAGAAACCATACAGATGTCAAGAATGTGGCAAATCCTTTAAGCATTACTCAACCATTTCTGTACATAAAAGAATTCATTCTGGAGAGAAGCCCTATAAATGTGAGGTATGTTGCAAAGCCTTTAGCAGTTCCTCAACCTTTTCTGTACGTAAAAGAATTCATTATGGGGAGAAACCTTACAAATGTGAAGTATGTTGCAAAGAGTTTAGCAATTACTCAACCCTTTATGTACATAAAAGAATTCATTCTGGGGAGAAACCATACAAATGTCAAGAATGTGGAAAAGACTTTAACAAGTCCTCATACCTTTTTCAACATAAAAGAATTCATTCTGGAGAGAAACCCTACAAATGTGAAGAATGTGGCAAAACCTTTAAGCGGTACTCAACCCTTTCTGCACATAAAAAAATTCATTCTGGAGAGAAACCCTACAAATGCGAAGAATGTGGAAAAGCCTTTAAGTGGCACTCAAACCTTTCTGTACATAAAGTAATTCATTCTGGAAAGAAACCCTACAAATGTGAAGAATGTGGAAAAGCCTTTAACCGGTACTCAACCTTTTATGTACATAAAGGAATTCATTCTGGAGAGAAACCCTACAAATGTGAAGAATGTGGAAAAGCCTTTAACCTGTACTCAAAACTTTCTGTACATAAAGGAATTCATTCTGGAGAGAAACCCTACAAGTGTGAAGAAGGTGGCAAGGCCTTTAACCGGTACTCAACACTTTCTGTACATAAAGTAATTCATTCTGGAGAGAAACCCTACAAATGTGACGAATGTGGAAAAGCCTTTAACCAGTACTCAACCCTTTCTGTACATAAAGGAATCCATTCTGGAGAGAAACCCTACAAATGTGAAGAATGTGGCAAAGCCTTTAACCAGCGCTCATACCTTTCTGTACATAAAAGAATTCATTCTGGGGAGAAACCCTACAAATGTCAACAATGTGGAAAAGCCTTTAGGCATAATTCAAATCTTTCTACACATAAAAACATTCATTGTGGATCAAATTTATAAATATGAATACTGCGGCAAACCCTTTATCTCAGGTTGAAACTGGCCTGTTCATTAAAAAAAGTCATACAACATAGAAATCCAACAATATGAAGAATGTAGCAGTTCCTTTCCTTGGTGTTCATAAATTATTAAGCATAAAATTATTCACACTGGAGAGAAATTCTTCAAATGTCAACAATGTGGCAATGCACTTAACCTAGAGGTAAACACTTACTATACATAAGAAAATTCATATTGGAGAGAAATCTTACAAACGTGAATAATATGAGAGGGTTTTTTTTTTTTTTTAATGTTGGGTATTGATTGAATGTACAAGAAAGCAGGTTATACTAATCGCATTTGTTAGGTAAAGTCTCCCTAATAATTGTGTCTTGTCCCCAAATGGTGTGTCAAAAATATTGAGTGTTTCATGAATTTGCATGTCATCTTTTCACCGGGCCATGCTAATCTTCTCTGTATCATTCCTATTTTATTATATGTGCTGCCAAAGGGAGCACTATGGCAAAGGTTTTTTTTTTTTTTTTTATTAAACCATAGCTGTGTACAGTAATGCGATCATGGGGCACCATATACTGGTTTTATAGACCATTTGACACATTTTCATCACACTGGTTAACATAACCTTCCTGGCATTTTTTTAGTTATTATGTTAAGACATTTATATTCTACATTTACTAAGTTTCACATGTACCCTTGTAAGATGCACTGCATGTGTAATCCCACCAATCACCCTCCTTCCACCCATCCTCCCCCCTCCTTTCCTTCACTCTTCTCCTTCCCCATTGTCTTAGGTTATAACTGCATTAGAGCTTTCACATAAAACCCATACATTAGTTTTTTAGTAGGTCTGAGTACATTGGATACTTTTTCTATCATTCTTGAGATACTTTACTAAGAAGAATATGTTTCAGCTCCAGCCATGTAAACATGAAATCAGAGGTAAAGTTTCTATCTTTCTTTAAGGCTGCATAATATTCTATGGTGTACATATACCACAATTTATTAATCCATTCATGGATTAATGGGCACTTCAGCTTTTTCCCTGACTTAGCAATTATGAATTGAGCTGCAATAAACATTCTGGAACAAATACCTTTGTTATAATGTGATTTTTGGTCTTCTGGGTATATACCTAGTAGAGAAATTATAGGATTGAATTGCAGATCTACTTTTAGATCTCTAAGTGTTCTCCAAACATCTTTCCAAAATATGTCAAAGGTTTTAACACATCCTTGGCCCTTAGTAAACATAAGATAAATCATGCCAGAGAAAAATCATCACCATATGAAGGTGTGGCGAAGCTTTATGCCCATAGACACAGTTTTCTGTACATAGGAGAATTCATGTTTACAAGAAATTCAATAAAAGTGAGGAATGTGAAAGTGTTTAACTTCTGCTCAAACCATTTTGTATAAGACAAATTTAAGACAGAGAAAACCCCTACAAATGTGAAGACACTGTCGTTGTATAACCAGTATTCACACATTTATGAATCACACAATTCATAGAGAAATTCTGTATGTAAAGAATGTGACGGTGTCTTTAACTATTTCTCATACTTTTCTAATTATAATTCATATGGAAGAAATACTACAAATGTAAATCATGTCTTAAAGTTGTGTTTATTCTGTTAGGTAGGGTGAAGGAGACAGGCAGATGACCCTAGGCTATCCCTTGTCCATAATAAGAGGAACAAAACTACCAGATTGGGCTGCCAAGAAAGAAAAGCATTTTGAGAAGGCTTCCAAAAAGTGAACTGATGGATGTTCTACAAAAATGAGTCTCAGATGTGGAGAGGCCTCAATGTGGAGATATGGCCAAGGCCACAAAGAGGGTCTTTGCAGCATGCCTGTAAGTGAAAGTAGCCTCAAGTGACCCATTTTTATCAACACAGTAAAATTGTCACCACTTTTATCACAGTTTACAAATACTATGACAACTTCTGGAAATTGCCTTACAGGAATAGAAATGGGAGGAGTTTCAATTCAGGAAGTTTTCCCCTTTCCAGAAAAAAAAAATCAGAAATATTTTATCTTCCCCATCACTTAATATAGATTTGGAAAGTCAGCACATAGGGGAAAAGCGTCACTAAACTCATGGTCTCCTCCACTTGAGAAGATAGATGTCTCTGGGGTGTATTGTCTTTTAATAAACATTGACCTTTTCTGCACTTGTATCTACTTATTCTATTTATTTGTTCCACTGTCTTGGTACCAGTAACCATTCTTTTACACCTGGAATCAAAAAGCAGGGAATACATATCTGACATCTGTTCCATATATGTGACATTTTAGTGCTAAACTCTGGGAAGAAAGTAACGTATATACTTGAGTATAGGCCAAGTTTTTCGGCACAAAATTTGTGCCGAGTTCAGGTTTTTTGGCACAAATTTTGTGCAAAAAAAACTCCCCTTATACTCGAGTATATAGGGTATACATTTTCAACAAGATAAGGTAATAGAATAATAGACATTCTGAATTCACACTTTCTGCTCATTACTTTTTACACCTACAGCTTGCACACATTGGTTTTCAGGTAATATAGCTCCATGCCTACCCCCTGCTCCATTTCCTTTTTGTGTGTGTTTTGTACATGCACATCATCTGCTAGTTGGGCCATATATTCAAAAGCTTACAAAGGGGGCTCAGTCTCCACAAGTGGAACATTAAAGCAGATTTTTAAGGTCTTGTGAAGAAGAATCGAGATGAAGAGACAGCAAGTACAACCAGGCCAGTATCAGGCCCCAAGAGCAGAAGGAAGTTTTGAAATGGTTGCTACCACTAGGGAAAAAAGTCATCAGTACAGTTACTATAGAGCAGGGGTCCTCAAAATTTTTAAACAGGGGGCCAGTTCACTGTTCCTCAGACCGTTGGAGGGTTGGACTGTAGTTTAAAAAAAAAACTATGAACAAATTCCTATGCACACTGCACATATCTTACTTTGAAGTAAAAAAACAAAATGGGAACAAATAGAATATTTAAAATGAAGAACAAGTAAAGTTAAATCAAACTTACCAGTATTTCAATGGGAACTATGGGCCTGTTTTTGGATAATGAGATGGTCAATGTCCAGTTCCATGTTTGTCACTGCTAGTCATAACAAGTGATACAACTGTGCATCAGTTAGTCTAGATCTGGTTGGAGATTTCAGATGTTTCATTCTGGAAAAAGTGCTCACAGACATAAGTGCTGCCAAGGATGGTTGCCATTTTGAGTGCATGGTTCCTGAGATCAGGGTATGTCTCAGAGTGAAGAGATGCATAGAAATTAGAAAAGCTGCTTGACTTGAATGCATACTTCAGAGAGTCAGAATTCTGCAGTTCAGCCAGTTCCATTTGGTAAATTGTATCCACATTTTCAATGTCAACAGAAAATGGGTGATGGAAAAGCTGTATGTCCTGTTCATGGAGATGAAGCTCTTTAAAATCTATATTGGAACTCCTTTTGCAATTTTTCCAGTGAATTCACACGTTTTGTTTGGGAACGCAACCAGTGGTTTTTCTGCTAACAGATTTTGAGTTGTGGGGAGATGGCAGAAATTTTCCTCCTTCACTTGTTTGATGAAGAGGCCTAATTTTAATTCAAGTGCTTTCACATGTGATTGCATATCACAGATGAGCTTCCCCTTTCCTCAAATTTGCACATTGAGACTGTTGAGTAGCTCTGTTACATCTGTCAGAAAGGCAAGGTGCCATTTCCATTCTGCATCATTGAGCTCTGGTACTTCATTTTTTGAAAGCAGAAAAGCTGTAATCTATGGAAGTCACAGAAATGTTTCAAAACTCTCCCTCAACTCAGCAACTGGACTTCTGCGCAGTATGGAACATCTTCACAAACAACATTTAGCTCAGACAGAAATTCCTGAAATTGTCTGTGGTTTAGTGCATTAGCACTAATGAAGTTAACACAAGAACACAAGATACCACAATATTCATAACAGTCCCATTTCTGTGATTTACTACCCAGTGTTTTTTGGTGGATGAGGTAGTGTATGGCTATTGGATGAGAATGATTATGTTTGTCCATCTCTTGGTAAATGCAAGGAATTACTCCTTTCTTAGACCCCACCATGCTAGGAGCACCATCAATTGTCACACTGGCTAGTGTAGTCCAGTCCAGCTCCAAACCATTCACAGTTTGGAAAACCTTTTCTTAGATAGCCTATCCTATAGTTGTTCCTTTTATGCTTTGCAGTGCCTCAAGCTCTTCTGTGACTTCAAAATAGTCATTCATCCCACGAATAAAAAGTAGAAGTTGTGCAGAATTATGAACAGCATTACTTTCATAGCGTGCCAAGGAAAAATAGGAAAGTTTTTTTTTGCAGAGTTTTGCAAATGCCGATGCAAATTATCTCCCATTTCTTTAATCCTTCGTGTAATTGTAGGTCCTGAAAGACTCACTGTACTAAATAAATCAGCCTTCTCTGGACACATCTCTTTGGAAACAGAAAGAAGGCATTCTTTAACAAATTTTCCCTCTACAAATGGTCTGACAGTGCATGCTATTAGGTTGGCAACTTGAAAAATCGCTCGAAGTGATGAAATATTTAGCTGCTTCTGCTTCCCAAAAGTATTTTGCTGAGTTGTCAATGTATTTTTTGGTTTCAATATTTTATCTTTTCTTACTTCTCCCACCAAACAATCATATTTATTTTTATGTTGAGTTTGATAGTGTCCATGCAAATTGTATTCTTTGAAAACAGACACTATATTCTGGTATATCAAACACACAGCTCTTTCCTTGCACATCATGAAAAAGTAATGATAAGTCCACTGTTCTTTGAATATCCTACACTCTGACTCAATTTTTCTCTTTCTTGATATCATTGTTTCCTAGGGATTCCAAATTACTATTATTGAAATACCAATATATATATATATATACAGTGCTCCAAAAACAATATACCAGCAATAACTTTGCCCACACAGAGAAATATAGACTGCACTGCTCATCAATGCAGTCTGATAAGTGTCCATCAATGCAGCTTTGCCAGTCCACATCATTTCAGCCTCACCAGTGCCCACATTGGTGGGAGTGTGCTTTTACCTCAGGCTCACACTAGTGCAGTGCGGGAACCAGCACTATTACAGAGCTGGTTCCTCCACCACCTTTCCAGTTCACACTACCCTGTGTGAGTCTCACTGTGATCTGTGAACTTGCACAGAAATCTGATCGCATGGGTGATCAGACTCCACTGCAGGAAAAAAGAAGGCACATATGCCTTTTTTCTTTCCAATGTAATGAAAGTTCAGCCATATAAGCATATGGCTGAACGCATACTGCTCAGAGATCCCAACAGTGTGAACCGGGGCTTACACAGCACACAACATACAACATCATACACAACTTAGTAGCAATCAGAATATAAATGCAGGGGAGTCAGAGAGTTCAGCTCACATTCCATACATGTGCACTGTGGGCCCAGGATGAGTCAGCTGCTAAGCAGGACAGGCAGCTGCATCAAAAACACCTGGTGGCCCGAATAAATGTCCTCCGTGGGCCACATGTGGTCCATGGGCCATAGTTTGAAAACCCCTGCTCTAGAGGGCCAGGGAAGAAGACACCAGCCAAAAGCCCTTCCTTCACTATGACTATGGGTTCCTGGAGTAAGGAATGACTCAGAAAGGGGACTCCCCTGGGACCATCTTCTTACTACCAGAGAGATGCCCTGGATGTGACATTGCCCTCCCCTGGAGGTGGGCTTATACTCACCTTCCAGCCCCTGTGACATTCCTGAACTAGCCCTGACTTCCTAGAAGTCTTGCAGTCTGATGGACACGCTCCAGCTTTAGAACAAGGTGCAGTTTCAGATGCTAGGAAGGCTGATTGTTGCGTAGCTGTCTCTCTCTGTCACAGTAAAGAGGCTGATGTTTATAACATTAGAGCCACTTTTCTGCTCTCCCTGGATAGTCAGGGCCTCTGTTTCTCTCTCCTATATCTCTCTTAAAAATGAAAGGTAAAATACAAACACAAAGTGTAACCTAAAGTCCCTCTGCTCCCTAGTGGATGATGCCTTGTTTATTTCTTTTAGTGTTTTCCAGCTGGCCTACCCAATTGTTTGATGAATTTTATTTACTTTTTTGAGACCGAGTGTAGCTGTCACCCTGGGTAAAGTGCCTTGACGTCATAGCACATAGGAACCTCCAACTCCTGGGCTTAAGCAATTCTCTTTCTTCAGCCTCCCAAGTAGCTGGGAACACAGATGTCTCCCACAACACCTGGCTATTTTTTGGTTGCAGTTGTCATTGTGGTTTGGCAGGCGCAGGCTCGATTCAAACTCACCAGCTCCAGTGTATGTGGCTGGCGTACTAGCCTCTTGAGCTACAGGTGCTGAGCCTATTTCATGACGTCTTAACTTTAACTTAGAGACCTAAATTCTTTAAGACCACAGGCCTCCTCCCTGGACTTTAAATAGAAAAGACTTAACTGAGATCGCATTTTCATTCAAAGTAGATAAAAACGTAAAGCAAGAAGGAACCAGAATGTAGGAGAGATGTTATGAAACTCATGAATATGAAGAAAAGTGGGTGGTAAGGAACACTAAAAGGAAAGAGAACGATTTTGTGCAGGACAAAACCCAATATGACAATGTTTGTTTTAAAATAAGTTATGGGTTCAGAAGCAAAATTTCAGACAAATATTGGGCTTCAGTATATCAAAAATACTGTATATAAGGGATAATATTTGTAAAGGTAAATTCATAAAAAAATTTGTATGTGAACTGGTTGGCCTAACTGAAAAGGGAATCTCCAATAAAATGTTAGTTTTGTTTTCAGACTTTATTTTTATTTTTATTTTTTTGACATATAACTTTTCTTTTTTTATTTATTTCAAATTAATATGATGGTACAAATTTTTATTTTTTAATTTTTTTTAATTGTTAAATCATAGCTGTGTACCTTAGTGAAATTCCTTGTACCCATTCTAAGATGCACCACAGATGTGGCCACACCCATTATCCTCCCTCCACCAAAACCTCCCCCCTCCCTTCCCCTTCCTTGGCCCCTTAGATGTTGCAATTTTATTCACAGATACAATAGGCTTTAAAACAATCAAAGTAAGAAAAGACAATGATGGTCACTTCTTATTTGTTAAGGGCAATACTCAACATGATGAGATATCAATTATCAACATTTATGCACCCAATCAGAATGTGCCTCAATTTATAAGAGAAGCTCTACCTGACATAAGAAACCCGATTTGCCTCAGCACCATAATTGTTGGAGAGTTTAACACTCCTCTGGCAGTGTTAGATAGATCCTTAAAAAAAAAAAAAAAAAAAAAAACTAAGCAAAGAAATTTTAGAATTAAACTTAATCATTCAACATTTGCATCTAATAGACATCTACAGAACATTTCATCCTAACAAAACTGAATACACATTCTTGTCATCAGCCCATGGATCATCCTACAAAATTGATCGCATCTTAGGTCACAAGTCTAACCTCAACAAATTTAAAAGAATAGAAATAATTCCTTGTGTTTTCTTGGACCATCATGGAATAAAAGATGAACTGAGTAAAAACAGGAATCTCCACATGCATACAAAAACATGGAAACTAAATAACCTCAAGCTGAATGATAGCTGGGTCATAGACGAGATTAAGAAGAAAATTACCAAATTTTTGGCACAAAACAACAATGAAGAAATGAACTACCAGAACTTCTGGAATACAGCAAAGGCAGTCCTAAGAGGAAAATTTATAGCATTGCAAGCCTTACTCAAGAGGAAGTCAACAACTTAATGGGACATCTCAAGCACCAGGAAAAGGAAGAACTTTCCAACCCTAAACACAGCAGAAGAAAAGACATAATTAAAATTAGAGCAAAATTAAATAAAATGGAAAACAAAAGAAATTGAAGACAATCATACAACAGATTAACCAATCAAAGAGTTGGTTTTCTGAAAACGTCAATAAAATAGATAAACCTTTGGCTAACCTAACCAGAAGTAGAAGAGTAAACTCCCTAATTTTATCAATCAGAAATGATAAAGGCCAAATAACAACATATTCCTCAGAAATTCAAAAAATCCTTAATGAATACTACATAAACCTCTGCTCTCAGAAGTATGAAAATCTGAAGGAAATAGATCAATACTTAGAAACATGCCACCCTCCTAGACTTAGCCAGAAAGAAGTGGAAATGCTGAACAAACGTATAACAAGCTCTGAAACAGCATCAACTATAAGAAATCTCCCCCAAAAGAACAGCCTGGGACCAGATGGCTTCACATCAGAATTCTACCAAACCTTTAAAGAGGAACTAGTACCTATATTACTTAATCTTTTCTAAAACATAGAAAAGGAGGAATAATTCCCAACTCATTCTAAAAAGCAAATATCACCCTGATACCCAAACCAGGAAAAGAACCAACAAAAAAAGAAAATGATAGACTAATATCTCTAATAAATATTGATGCAAAAATATTCAATGAGATCCTAGCAAACAGAATCCAAAAACACATCAAACAAATTATACACTATGACCAGGTGGATTTCATCCCAGGGTCCTAAGGATGGTTCAATATACATAAATCCATAAAT
The DNA here is from genome assembly GCA_963574355.1 of Loris lydekkerianus. Lineage (NCBI taxonomy): Eukaryota > Metazoa > Chordata > Mammalia > Primates > Lorisidae > Loris > Loris lydekkerianus. Next base: position 7,167 of record CAUYPK010102039.1, on the reverse strand, counting down.
ATAATACATCACATAAACAAATTAAAAAACAAAGACTGTAGGATTCTCTCAATTGATGCAGAAAAGCTTTTGACAATATCCACCAACCCTTCTTGATCAGAATGCTTAAGAAAATAGGTATAGAAGGAACATTTCTTAAACTGATAGAGGCCATCTATGGCAAACCCACAGCTAATATCATAGTGAATAGAGTAAAATTGAAATTGTTTACACTCAGATCAGGAAACAGGCAAGGATGCCCACTCTCTCCACTGCTTTTAAACATTGTAATGGAAGTCTTAGCCACCGCAATCAGCCAAGAGAAGAAAATCAAGGGGATCCAAATAGGACCAGAGGAGATCAAACTGTCACTCTTTGCAGACGATATGATTATATATCTGAAAACCCCCAGGGAATCAGCTATAAAACTCTTAGAAGTGATCAAGGAATATAGAATGTCTCAGGATACAAAATTAACGTTCTTAAATCTGTAGCCTTTATATACAGCAACAATAGTCAAGGGGAAACAATAATCAAGGATTCGATTCCATTTACAATAGTGCCAAAGAAGATGAAATATCTTGGAATGTATCTAACTAAGGATGTGAAAGATCTCTATAAAGAGAACTATGAAACTAAGAAAAGGAATAGCTGGAAATGTTAACAAATGGAAAAATATGCTCATGGCTGGAAAAAATCAACATTGTTAAAATGTCTATACTACCTAAAGCAATTTACAATTTTAACGCGATCCCTATTAAAGCACCTCTCTCATATTTTAAAGACCTGGAAAAGTTAGTTTTACATAGAAACAGAAAAAACTTTGAATAGCCAAGACATTACTCAGAAATAAAAACAAATCAGGAGGAATCATGCTTCCAGACTACAGACTATATTATAAACTGACAGTGATCAAAACAGCATGGTACTGGCACAAAAATAGAGAGGTAGATGTATGGAACAGAATTGAAGAGCAAGAGGTGAACCCAGACACTTATCATCATTTGATTTTTGATAAAAATATAAATTGGGGGAAAGAGTCCCTATTCAATAAATGGTGCTGGATGAATTGGCTGGCAACTTGTAAAAGACTGAAACTGGACCCACACCTTTCTCCTCTAACAAAAATCGACTCTCACTGGTTAAAGAACTTAAACTTAAGACATAAAAGTATAAATGTTCTTAGTGAGAGTACAGGGGAAACGATTGAAAAAGTTGGCCTGGGAAAGTACTTCATGAGGAAGACACCCCAGGCAATTGAAGCAACATTAAAAATACATTACTGGGATCTGATCAAATTAAAAAGCTTCTGCACTGCCAAGAACACACTAAGTAAAGCAAATAGACAGCGCTCAGAATGGGAGAAAATTTTTGCAAGTTATACTACCAACAAAAGTCTAATAACCAGAATCCACAGAGAACTCAAACTTATTACTAAGCAAAAAACAAGTGATCCCATTTCATTGTGGGAAAGAGACATGAACAGAAGTTTTTTGGAAGAAGACAGGTGCATGGCCTATGAACACATGAAAAAATGCTCATCGTCTTTAATCATCAGAGAAATGCAAATCAAAACAACTCTGAGATACCATCTAACTCCAGTAAGAGTAGCCCACATCAAAAAATCCCAAAACTACACATGTTGGTGCTGATGTGGAGAAAAGGGAACACTTCTGCACTGCTGGTGGGAATGCAAGCTAGTATTTTCCTTTTGGAAGGAAGTTTGGAGAACACTCAAGGATCTAAATGTAGGCCTGCCGTTTGATCCTGCAATTCCTCTTCTAGGTGTATATCCAAAGGACCAAAAATCATTTGGCAATAAAGATATTTGCATTAGATTATTCACTGAAGCTCAATTCATAATTGCCAAGTCATGGAAAAAGCCCAAGTGCCCATAGACCCATGAATGGATTAATAAATTGTGGTATGTGTATACCATGGAATACTATGCAGCAGTAAAAAACATGGAGACTTTACCTCTTTTATGTTTACATGGATGGAGCTGGAAAATATTCTTCTTAGTAAAGTATGTCGAAAATGGGGAAAAAAGTATCCAATGTACTCAATACTACTGTGAAACCAATTTAAAATAACTCACACTTGCATATGAAAAATGAAACACAACTTTAGCCTAGGATGAAGGAGATAAGGGGAGGGACAGCGAAGGAGAGGGGTGGGAGGGATAGTAGGGGGACCACAACTATGGAGCACTTTGAAAGTGTAAGTTGGATCTATCATGTGTAGAACACATGAGTCCTAATGCTATAATGGGGTAAATGAAGTGAAAGCTATGTTGATTAGTATGATGTAAGCACCCCAATTTGTACAAATAATCAACACACTAAAATTGGCATAAATGTATTGATGATATATGTACAAAAGACTTAATAAAAAAAAAAAAAACTATGAATCTGCCCAAAAATATGGCATAGAATTTAATAGCAAAAAAAAAAAAAAGAGAGAGAGAGAGATAGATAGAATGTTCTGGAACACCTGGCTTGTGCACAGCACAGTTGGTTTTGGAGCTCAAAGATACTATTAGTCTCAAAGATCTACAACTGCAGAAGGATCAAGCCTACCAAAATGGGAGGAAAGCCAAAGCTATTGTATCTGTGCTTGGAGAACACTTAGTAAGGGATAGATACACCATTCACTTAGATTTTTCTCTTCACATAGCTCATTAGAGATTCTGATCCCTATTTCCCTAATACTATAAACAGATTTCTATTGAGCATAACTATTGTTATATGCTAGGTAAGTGATGAATAACGTATGCACTGACCATCCATTACAGAATGAAAGTAAAGCTTCTGAGAAAAACAAAAAACAAGAAACAAAAACTCAAAACTGCATGGGAAGGCTGAACTAACTTTATTGAAGGAACACATAGAAGAACTGAAAGTACAAACAAGGACTGTCTTTCTTACAGAACCTCAGTCAGGGGAGCAACTCTCTCAGGTCCTTTTCTGACTGTGTAGACTGTATACTTAGTCAAAAATGCCTCCTAATATAGCAGAATAGTAAAGTGTCAGGAACCATCACAGGGAGGGGAAGCAAAGAAGTGTGAAATTGGTGGGGACTGAGAAAAATATAGGAATAAGAGAAGAGACAGAATCAAAGGATGGGACTGGGAGGTCTGACTGAGCTGATGGCTGCACCCAGCACCAAAGCACAAAATTAGCTTTATTTTCTAGTACCTGTATAGGGTTGTCCAGGGGGAAGTAGCATAGACAAAATTCAAAACATTTTGTCTATAAACATAAACAAAAGACATACTTTTGGTCTTACAGTGCAATCGGAAAATGTAAATGACTTTAACAAAGGCAAATCATCTTAGTGGTTTCTACCCAGCTTTGTTAATATATGACAAGAAGCAAGAAGGGAAAGATCACGATGATCTCAGCATAGTTAACAAAACAAAGTCTAGGCCTGGCATTGAAGCTTCAGTTATAGGTTAAAACTACTATGTGACCTAGTAGTTCCTACTCAACTTTGTTAACAAATGACAAGGAGAAAGAAGGGAGAGATCTCAAGGATCTCTACATAGTTAACTAGACAAAGAAAGGGCTATGTGAATTCTGGCAGAGGGAACATAAAGAAAAGAATATGGCTGTTTTGGGAACAGAGAAGTTAGAGGTTCATTCTCTGAATGTTCCCCAGGCTGTGAGGGCCCTGCCAGTCTCACAGCCCACTCTTCACAGTAAAGCAGACCTTCATTAATCACAAATATTTGAGAAGGTAAAATTATACAATAATAAATGCTGTCCTTTCTTAGGGAGCTTTTTATTCAGTTGGTTTGCAGCTCTTTCTCCTCCTCCTCCTCCTCCTCCTCCTCCTCCTCCTCCTCCTCCTCTTCTTCCTTCTCCTTCTCCTTCTTTCTCCTTCTCCGTCTTCAACAGAAGCCTCAATGCTAGGCCTAGACTTTATTACTAAGGGTTACATGGTTCCATTGGGATTCTTCCTCCTTCCCACCCCTTAAATGTTCATGTTCCTTTCTTATGCCTGTCCCCTCTTTCTTTTCAGGGAGAAGTCCACAGCTCCTTGAAATAGCATGGTCAGCTTGTGGATACAGTATCTTGGGCAGAGAACGCCTGTGGCTTTCCTCCCATTCTCAATGCAGTCTATAATCTAATGAGTGCAAAAGGTTTCTATACGCTGCCTGTCTGGCAAGCTATCTGGCCCTGCAGAGGGACCCTAATTGCGATTAGTAGAAATGTGTCAGGCCTTTTCTTGTAGCAGCATCCTTCAGTATCACTTTAGTTTGCTCTCACTATGGTCCACAGGCTTGTTATATAATCATCCTTTTACTGATGAGGAAATTGAGGCACAGGCAGATTAAGGGATGATGGTTTATTTTTTTTAGGCTACTCAAATGAAGCCATGAAAGTGGAGAAGGAACGAAGGGATCTGTAATTGGTTATGATCAATTAGTTGTGAACAGCACCGCACCCGGATCAGCTGTGATGATGGTTTTTGTATAGGTGGTTGTTCGCTGCCAGTCATCCTGGTTCTGTGACTTGCCCACTATGACCTCAAAAAAGTTGCTATTTCTTAGCCATTTCCCTGGGGCAAGTGGAACCTAGATCTGATGTCTCCAAAACTGCCTCCCGTCCCATCCCAGGCTTGCCTCCTGAGGCTGGTTTCAGCAGGGTGTCTGGCTCTCCCCAACAAGGACTGAGATGACTAGAGCCTATATTTACTGCCAGGGGAGGTGAGTCCCTCAGGAAAAGAGAGGAACCACTTACATGTAGGAGTTACTGGGGTTCATGTTCAGCTGCTGACACCCACTGATGGCAGCCAAGGTGCTAGAAGAAGATGCCATCTTTGTAGCACTTTTCCTCCTGGTAATGGGTATACACATTGCCCCCTGGGAAAGGAGATAAAGGGCACAGCTGGTAAGCCTGGGTGGAGCCACCCACAGAGGGAGCCTCAGCTAGGTTTTGGCTCAGGGCCCTTGCAGGCAGGCAGGGGGATAGGGAGCTGTTACCATAGACCACCATGTAGTTGCCCAGGACACTGACCATGTGGAGGGCAAACTCCCTTAGGGCCTGAAGCCCATCCCAGCCCTTCGGTGTTGTCCACACCCACTGATTCATGTGAAATAGCTCAGTGGAGTTCACCTGCACAGACAACTGGACAGTGAAAGGCCAGTGGCTAAATGGGACCATCAGGGCACAGGAGGGAGCATGGAACACCATGGGGTGGCTGGTGGCAGTAAGAGACCTCCCACCTGCTGGAATCACCTGCTCCCAATATCCCCCACTGGTGCTATCGAGACAGACATGAGAGAGGCTGGAGAAGAATAGATCATGCTGAGTGCAGCCACCAAACACGTAAAGCCAGATGTCATCCACCAGGGCAGCTGCATGACCTGCCAGGCCTGGGGGCCCCCATAAGGTGGAGGCAGGTGGTTCCAGGAGCTCCCAGTGGCCCCAGATCTGTGGGGTAAAGGCCCACACATCATTTGTGAGTGAGCCATCATCTAGCTCATCACCCATGAGCTTAAGGGAGCTGGCCCAGGCCACAGCCACATGGGAGTGATGAGCAGCCAGGCCAGATCTCAGGTCCCAACTCTCCCAGGTGTTGGTTGAGATGTTGTACAGGATGAGGTCACCAAGTGCATTGTTGAGGTTCTGGCCTTGAAAATTCAGAGAGCAGCCCTGTTGTTGTTCCAGAATGAGCAACCTTAGAAATTGTTCTGGTGCATCTCTCACTCTCATGATTCCTGCACAGAGAAGCACAGTTTGACTTTGGAAAAGAAACCAAAGTCTCTGACATTGTACAGAGGTGACATGGAGAAGGACTATGATGCCTGTGGTAAGGGCCTGCTAAGGGCCCACACTGGGTATAGTAAGTGGCCCTGATTACAATTCCAAATCACTGAGATTAAATAAAATTTTCCAAAGATCACCTACTGTGCTGCTCAAAGAATGGTGATCTCCCTCAATGCTATGTCTAAGGCCTTTTATCAAGACATAGCCTGGGTGAGGTCATAGCAGATACATATTCTCCTAATCCGGGATCAGTGCTCTTAGCTCACCTGGTGCAGGAGCCTGTGAGCTCAGCAGCACAGACTTATGACACGGCCACCCAGGTGAACGTTGTCTTCGCTGCTAAGGGCTGTTCCCCTACACTGCCTGATCTTAGGGATCCAGATCCAGCCCTGGGTGGAGAAACATACAGCTTCTCCATGGAAGGAAGTGGGTACATCCCACTCCTGAACAGGAGGTCACAGCCTGTCAATGGAGCAGACGAGAATTGAGCTACAGGATCCCTGACCTTCTTCAACAGCAGATGCAGCTCTGGGTTGCAGGATGAAGTCCTTCTTCCCATATGTTTCCAGACGACCAGCTTCACAATTTTGGACACACACCGGAAGAGAAATAACAAAAGTAATGGAGGTCTAAGTGTAAGATTTGAGCAACATAATCAGAAAGTTTAACTCTGAGAGCTATGATGACTGATAAGTTTTATAATCATGTAACACAGTTTATATTTTTGGATGTTTTATGACAGTCATGCCATTCTTTTTTATTAAACACATATGAGGGTTTCATTATTAATTTGTCTCTGTATATTATAAGCAGAAAAGTGAATATATATTGTTATACTTCTCTCATTCAGAAAATAATGGAGATATTCACTCTTTTAGTCTCAGTACATGGAAGACTGTTCCACACTAACTTTTGATAGCACTTTCTAGGAAGAAATGTTTACATTTTCTTGTCTTAAGAAACAATGGTGAAATCATTGTTATTGTCATTTGTTTTACATTTTCTTTGCAAAAAATCTCAGACAAGGTATGTTAAATGCTTATTGATAATATGTATTCCCTCTATACTTTTGATATTTGGTCACTAACAAAAAGAAAAAAAAATCCACTGCCTGGTTAATATTATTTGCTTAATTTTCAACTTCTGTTTATTTTGATTGATCTTATTTTATTATGGGGTATTAAATCTGATACACATATTGCCATTTGTGTGTCATTTGTTTTATTTTATTTTTTTGAGATAGACTCTCACTCTGTCACACTGCCTAGCGTACCATGGCATCAAGCTCAACCTCAAACAGTTGACGTAGAGCAAGCTTTTTCCCTCAGACTCCTGATGAACTGGGGCTAGAGGTGTGCACCACCACCCTTGGGTAGATTTTCTGTTTTTAATAGAGTCAGGGTCTCACCCTTGC
>CAUYPK010102037.1:0-16207 GCA_963574355.1 Loris lydekkerianus | reverse complement strand
CCCCCCCCCCCCCCCCCCCCCTTCCCTCCCCAAACACAAAAATAAAAAAAAAAAAAAATAAAAAAAAAAAAAAAAAAAAAAAAAAAAAAAAAAAGAAAGGATGAAAAGATGGCTACATGAGAAATAGGAGCCTTCTATCTTCCCAAGCCTGACTAGAAGCAGATCCATCGAGCTACTTCTGCGTAGCAACGACTCAGCAAGGCCCGGCCTGAAACTGCCTCTACCTAGATACAGCCAATGTGGTACCATGCCACTGGCCTGACCCTGTCACGCACCTCTTCCCCCGCCTTCTTTCCCCACCCCTTCTCCACAATAAAAAAATAAAAATAAAAATAAATAAAAAATTAAAGTTAACATGACAACACACACACACACACTAAAAAAACAAAAAAAACTGGAAACAAGCCAAAAATACCTCACAACTTCTATTTAATATCATACTAAGTATTATGGTGACTATAGCAACCAGGCAAGAAAAATGAAAGTCATACAGATTGGTAAGAAAGAAATACAATTGTCTTTATTTATAAATGCCAAGATCTTGAAGGGAGAAATTCTGACATATTTACCAAAAAAACAAAACAAACAAACAAAAAAACCCCACACAAACAAAAACTACAATAAGCATGTTTAGCTCAATATGTAAAAATCAATTATCTTTCCATATGCTAGCAATGAATAATTCAAACATGAAATTTTTTAAAATTCCATTTGCAATACCATTGAATATTTAGGAATAAATGTAACCAAGAAAGCAAAAGTCTTGCATACTAAAAACTATGCAACACTGCTCAAAAAAATTAAAGATGACTTAAGTGAATTGGAGACAGATCTTTTTCACGGATTAGAAGGCTCATTATCATTAAGATGGCACTTCTCCCAGGTTCATGCATAGAGTCAAAGTAATCACTATTAAAATCTCAGAAGGCTGCTGGGTGCCTGTAGCTCTGTGAGTAGGGAGGGTGTGAGTCACATACACTGAAGCTGGTGAGTTCAAGCCCTGCCTGGGCCTGCTAAACGACAATGACAACTGCAACCAAAAAATAGCTGGGTGTTGTAGTGGGCACCTATAGTCCCAGCTACTTGGGAGGCTGAGGCAAGAGAATCGCTTAAGTCCAAGAGTTTGAGATTGCTGTGAGCTGTGATGCCACAGCACTCTACCAAGGGTAACATAGTGAGATTCTGTCTCAAAAAAAAAAAAAAAAAAAAAAAAATATATATATATATATATATATATATATATATATATCTCAGAAGACATTCTTGTAGAAATTGACAAGCTGGTCCTAACAATTATATCAAAATTTAAAGGCCCTAGAATAGACAAAATTTTGAAAAAAGAACAATACTGCATGACATAATACCAGTTTCAAAAATTACTAAAAGACCACATCATTCACAACAGTGTTATATTAGCTTAAGGATAGACAAATCAATGGAATAAAGTGTCCAGAAATAAACTCTTACATTTATAGTCAATTGAGTTTTAGACTTAGATCAGCAGTTCTCAACCTGTGGGGCAATCTACAGGAACTGTATCAAAGAGTCGTGGCATTAGGAAGGTTGAGAACCACTGACTTAGATGGTTACCTCATACTATTAAAAAATACTCAAAATAGACTATGATTTCAATATTAAGAGCTTAAACTCTCCCTGAACCCCATAAATGCATCAATGTACAAAGTTATGATTTAATAAAAAATAATTAAAAAAAAAATAAGAGCTTAAGCTCTAAAATATCTAGGCAAAAGAATAGAAGAATATCTTTATGATCTTGGGTTAAGCAAAGATTTCATAAAATTTCATCAAAATTAAAAACTTTTGTTCTCCAAAAGACACCATTAAGTATATTACAAATAGCCAGAAGGGAGGTTTTTGGATGTTCTCATCACAAAAAAAAAAAAAAAAAAAAGGCAAATACCTAAGGTGATGGATAAGCTAAATGCTCGATTTGATCATTATATAATGTATATGTATTAAAATATCAAATTGCACCCCCTAAATATGTATAATTATAATGTATCAATTTAAAAAGAATAATTTTTTAAAAACAGAATATGAAAAGACAAGCCTCAGACTGGGAAAAATATTTGCCAGTCATAGATATCAATCATATTGTATACCACATCATATCATATCACATCCGATAGAGGACTTGGATCCAGACTACATAAAGTACTCTTCCAACTCAGTGAGAAAGAATGACCCAATTAGAAAATTAGGGTAAGGATTCGAATAGGCACAAGAAGACATATGAAGGGCAAATAAGCTCATGAAAATATGCTCAACATCATTAGTCATTCAGAAAATGCAAATTAAAACCATAAAGAAATGCTTTTCACACTTGCTAGAATTGCTATTACAAGCACTGACAAGGATGTGGGGAAACTGCAACCTTTAGATATCGCAATGGGAATGTAATATGATACAGTCACTTTGGAAAACAGTTTGGAAACTTAAAAAATTAAATGGTACACCATAAGACCCAACATTTCCATTCCAAGAGAAATGAAAATGTATGTTCACGCAAAGACTTGTATGTGAATATTCATAGCAGTCCAAACATAGAAGCAATCCAAAGATTCTTGAACTAGTGAACAGATAAATAAATGGTGGCCTATCCATACACCAGAAGACTACAAAAATAAAAAAGAATAAACTGTTGATGCATTCAGTATCATGGATGAACTTTAAAAACATGCTAAGTTAAAGAAACCAAGTACAAAGGACTACATGTTGTATGATTCCATTAATATGGAAGTTCAAGAAAATGCAAAATTATAGAGACAAGTTGATCAGTGTTGGTTTGGCACTGGTTATGGGAGTGGTGATTTATGCCAAACATGCCCAAGGTAAGTTTCTTGGGATAATGGATATGGTTCTAAAACTGGACTGTGGTCACAGTTGCAAAGCTCTCTAAATTTAACAAAAATTGCTTCAGTGCATGGACTTTATGGTATGGAAATTATACCTAAATATGGCTCTTAAAATTGGGTCTAGAAGAATAAATTGGCCTCGAATTTTAATATAGAACATTGGTTAGAGTGACTAGAAATAAAGAATTGCTTTATTTAGAAAGGAATATCCTGCCAGGCACGGTGGCTCACGCCTGCATCCTCACACTCTGGGAGATTGGAGTGAGTGGATTGCTTGAACTCAGGAGTTCGAGACCAGCCTTAGCAAAAGCGAGACCCCGTTTCTACTAAAAACAGCGGTGTTGTGGTGCGTGTTTGTAGTCTCAGCTGCTAAGAAAGCTGAGGCAAGAGGATTGTTTGAGCCCAGGAGTTTGAGGTTGTTGTGGGTGTGATGCCATAACACTCTACTTAGGGTGACAGAGTAGACTCTGTCTAAAAAAAAAAAAAAAAAAAAAAAAAATAGAAGGGAACATCCTACAGAAAACATCTGTGAATAGCCCATAAGAATGATGTAATGGGTTATGAGAACATGCAAATGATGGGCATTTACCCAAAAGGTGTTATATTTTAATAGATGTGATGGAAAAAAATGGATTTTAGGATCAAATAAGTGTGGATAACAGAGGCATAAACAAAGGTAGCTTGGTTTCATTACTTTAGGGTTTCCCAGAGCCTTTAAATACATATTTCAGTGTGTGTAATCACTCTCCAGGAAAGGGAGCCTTCTCCAAATTTATTTTTATACAAAAACTGGTGTACCACAAAGCACACTTTGATATATGGAAAATGTGCAGAGCAGGAGTAGAATCTCAAATGGAGTATTGTCCAGAATTACCCAGTAATTTTCTAATTTCTTTGACTTCCTTTGGCTGAGCAAACCTCTAGATTGACAGCTTGAGAATTGTGTCAACTGTTTCCCACTACCAGGGCAGTTTGTTGAAGTGTTGCTCAACCAAAAGCATAGAGCCGCCTCTAACTTCCTTTCAAACCTTGCACTCAGCACACATCCTCCAGCAAATCAAGTTGGCTCTACCTTCAAAATATAATAAGAATCTGGCCTTTCTCACAGGGGCCCAGATACCACCTTGTATAAATTATCTATTGCTACCTAACACAACAACCCAAAACTTAGTGGCTTGAACCACAATAAATATTTATTACCTCACAGTTTCTATGGGGCAGGAATGGGAAACAGCTTGGCTAAAGGGTTTTGGCTCAGAGTCCCTCATGAAGTTGCAGTCCAGATGTCAGCCAGGGCCACAGGCATCCAAATGCTCCTCTAATGCAGGGGTTAAAGGCTCTTCTCCCAAGGTCGCTTGTGCATGTGGCTGCCATGTGGCCACTGCCCTTTGGTGAAAGGCTTCAGTCCCTCTAGAGGGCCTCTTTCGCATCCTGCGCTCACCAATAGAAGCGGCTGACAGAACTGCAGTGTCTTTTGTGATTTAGACTTGGGAGTTACACCCCTGCAGTGTTCCAGTGGTCACATAGGCCACCTGCGATCCATCAAAGGAGGGCATGAACATAGAGGAGAAGATCACTGGAGCCACCCTGGAGGCCGGCCACCACATTACCACCTCCTCTCACCTGGATTATTGCAGTCTCTTAGCTGACATTCTGTTTGCCTCCCTGATGTCTAATCCCAACACTGCAGCCAGCAACCATCTAATGTCCTATCCTGTTGCTCCCCTCCTGAAAACCCCAAAAACCTTTCCATTGTGAAGGAAAAGCTAGGTTTACCATGGCTCCAAAGTCTTACATCATCTGGCCTCTGCTACCTTATGTATCAGTCTTCTACCATTCTCTCCTTGCTCAATAACCAGCACAAATACAGTGCCTCAACTGCATTCAGCAGACTTCTGCCCCAGGGCCCTTGCCCTTGCTCTTTCCTCTGCTTGGGATGTTTTTCCCCTAGACAGCCCAAGAGACCTCTCATCAAATATCAGCTGCTCAGAGAGGCCTTTTCTAACATCACAATATATAATGGTGTACCTGCTGGTCCCTGCTTTTTAGCACTTAAAGCTTACTGTTTTCCCCTTTGGGATGTAAGCTCCACAAAAGCAAGAGGTTTGTTTTGTTCTTGCTGAAATCTCAAGATCTAGAATAGAGCCTGGCACATGGAAGACACTCAGTAAATATTTGTTCAATGACTGAATAACTGGGTTAATGTAAGTGGCTATTAGTCCCAGTTCTGCCTACATAAATGCCGTTAACACTCAATTATGTACATGAGAGAGGAACAAAAAAGAAGGGAGAGGAAATGGGAATATGAGTAGATAGATTTTAGAAAATAGCTATTAACAAGTGAATAAAAAAGGCAGGCACGGGCAAGTCAGGAAAATAACTGTGACATAAAGAACATCATTCGGATTTGTAGATCTATGAAATCTAAAAATGGAACAAGTTTATTTGAAGAAAGAAAATTTTGTACAACTAATTATACAAACTCAAAGAAAAAAAAAAGAATAGCTTACCCATGAGTTAAAAGGAACATCCAAGCAATACTGTTGTTAAAAATACTAAAAGACTGAGAAAAGTTATGCTCATGGAACTATGGTGGGAGCTTGCTAGGGCACACTTTCCGCATGGGATGGATATACTGGGGCAGCACTTGAGAGGACAGGATCTCCTGGATCTTGTCCAGGCAAATCTTGTTTGCTTCTACCCCTGCTTCAAATTCTCGGCGTTTCTCTGTCTCCTCTGCCTCTCGGGCCTTCTCCTGGTAGGCTATTTGCTCCTGAAGTTGCTTCCGGTACTCCTGGGCTAAAGCTTGGTGTCTAAAATATCAGAAAAACCAAAGGAAACAATTATAAAAGTAAGCATTTGGGTTTACTTAGAGCATTATAATTAGAACATAATTTGTGAAGCCAAATCAAAATTTCCATTAAAATTAGAGTGCATGGAGAGGAAATAGATTAAAAACTCAATAATGGGTTTCTTCCACAATAATCATTAATATGATCCTAGAACAAACATTGATTTTAGAGAGGGAATGCATCCCTTCTTAAATACTAACTGCTATGTGGAGGAAGTCCTTGGCTTCTCTCCTTCCCTCTTCTCCAAGGAAGAACTTATCTATTGGTAAAATTGATGAGAACAAGCAGGCTGCTCAGGGAAGCTTTTCCCTTTTCTTCCTGGTGGCTGGACTGCCTGTTTCCTGCTCTGCTCTAGGTCAGAAGGCCTACAGTCTGGCCCTGCTGGGGACTGAGTGTGTAAGTTAGCCTCTTCCAAACATTTTATTCAACCTCTTGCATATATAAGCCACATTTTTAATATACAAGACATATTTTGGGAATTCATTACGACAAAAAACACATACAAGAAATCTTAGGCATTTTTAAGTGTATATCAGTAGTTAAGTGCATTCAGATTGTTGTGAAAGAGATATCCAGAACTTCTTCTTCTTGCAAATTTGAAACCATATATACCCTTTAAACACCGACTCACATTTTTCCCCACCCCCCACTCCTGGTAATCACCATTTTTAACTTATTTTCCTGTGAACTTGACTGCTTTAGAAAGCTCATAAAATTAGAATCATACACTATTTGTCTTTTTGTGACTGACTTATTCACTTAGCATAATGTTTTCAAGATTCATTGATATTATAGCTTGTAACAGGATCTTATTCCTTTTTAAGGCTGAATAAAATCCATTGTACACATACACCACATTTTTTTTACCCATTCACTAGTTGATAAGACATTTGATACCTCTTAGATACAGTAAATAGGTGCTGCAATGAACATGGGTGTCCAAGTATTTCCTTAAGACCTTGCTCTTAATTTTTTGGATAAATATCAAGACATGGGATTGTTGGATCATATGGCAGTTCTACTTTTAATTTATTGAGGAACCTCCATATTGTTTTCCATAGTGGTTATACTACCTTCATGTATATGCCACATTTTAAGCCACATTTTTATTATCAGTTGTGGTGTAATAACAATTATATTGCTTACTGTCCTCCTTGTTGTGCTAGTTCCTGGCACAGAGCTCCTAAACTCTTGACATTTCCTGTGCAACAGGAGTATCTGTTGTTATTCCTAAGAATACATGAGTTAAAGTTCCTGAAGTAACTTAGCATGGGGCCCTTGGGTAGCCTCAGAATGGGGCTGGTCATTAGAAAGACCAAGTAATTAGAGCGTTGAACTTTCAGCCCACCCACTGACTTCTGGGAAGAAGGGACACTGGAGATTGAACTCCATAAAAACTCTTGAAGGATGAGGTTCTCAGAACCTCTGGGAGAGTGAGCACATAGAGGTGCTGGGAGGAGGGTGTGCCTGAAGGGAGTGTGGAAGTCCCTATGCTTCTCTTCCATTTGGCTGCTCCCGGATTGTATCCTTTATGATGAACAGGTAAACATATGTATTCTTGTTCTGGGAGCAGTTCTAGTAAACTACTGAGCCTGAGGAGCAGGTCATGGGGACTCCCAATTTGCAGTTGGCTGATCAGAAGGTGACTGGGATGTGGATCTGGTGTCTGAAGTGGAAGCAGTCTTATGGGACTAAGCCCTTAACCTATGAGGTCTGCACCAACTCTGTGTAATTAGCAGGGGAATTGAATTGAGTTGTTGAATACCCAGCTGTGTATGGAGAATCAGAGCACTGATTATCGGTGTCAGAAAATACACAACTTTTATCAGGAATAAAAGATTGTGGTTTGGATACTCCTGTGTGGTAGATTTTATTTTCCAAAGATAGTACTATCTCCCTTCCCACGTGTTCTATGGCAAAGTGAACGGATAGTCTCCTATCAAAAGATGGACCTTATTTTCCTAGTCCCTTGAATTTGGATGAGCTCTGTGGCTGCTTTTGTGACCAACAGAACACAGCAGAAGTAATGTTATATCAGTCCTAGGAATGGCCTTTAACTGGCCTGGCAGCTTCCTCTTCTTCTCTCAGAGCACTTGCTATTGGAACTCTCCCTCTCAGAGTGAGCTACCATAATGTGAAAAGTCCAAACCATATGGAAAACCCAAGAGGTGTTCCAGTTGAAAACTACAACTGATAATTGGTAACTGAGATCCTGGACTATAGTCAGTATGTTGCCAGCTAAATGCATAGGTATCTACCTCAGTTGAGCCTTCAGATGAATATAACCTCAGTCATATGGTTCAGACTTCAACCACATGAGATACATCAACAAGAACAACCTAGCTGAGCAATGTCAACCCACAGGATCATAAGAGATAATCACAAATTGCTTTAAACCATAAATTTTGGGGTGCTTTTTTAAGCAGCAATAGGCAACTGTAATACCTTCTTCCCCTACTTGTTTTGTATCCCTCAGTTGATTAAGAAGTTCAGCAAGGAAAAGAGGTGGTATTTATTGAGTTCCCTCAAATTTTCAAAAGAAGACTTTTCAAAAATGAGGAAAGATCTCCAGAGCACAGACAGTATCAAGTAGTCTGTAGAGTGGGCCAGATATTGTTGCTACTGTCCCCAGTTGACACTAGGCTCAGGCACATTAACCATACTCTCTGTAGAAAGAAAGAAGCTTATTCCTATGCACTGTGGTGTGGGTTAGTCAAGGGACAGTCCCCAGGAACAAGGAGGGAAACATGGAATTAGAGGATCCAGGTCTTCTACCACTACACTGGCTGCCTAACTCAGTATCTTGGCCATCAATGGGATAGGAGTGCTACAGTCTGGAAAACATGCAAAAAGGCAGCTGTCTGCTTCTTCCTCCAAGCCTGATTTGTAGTGATCAGAAGGAAACTAGCTAATTCCAGCAAAGAGGCTTATCCAAGGATAGCAGGGGTATTTCTCAAAGCACTCAGAGCTTTTATTTTCATTGTCTATCCCAGTGAGGCTGAAACAACCTTCCTGGGGACATCTGCATAGAATCTTGTCTCTAATAAGTTAGTTCTGCTAATCTAGCTCATTAGGCAACCCTATAATTCAGGATTTACTTCATTGGGGGAAAAGTCTCCTTGTTACTTCATTAAGATTTAGGGCTGATAACTATGTTTTCATTGTTTCAAATTGATTTTATTTTTAAAGATGTTCGCTCAGCTTAATACCTAATGTGTATAATCACAATGTACAAAATGGAAATAGAATTTAATTTTACCAGGATTATTGGTACAACTAGAGTGCAGTGACATCATAGCTCACTACAACCTCTAACTCTTGGGCTTAAGCAATCCTCCTCCTCAGCCTCCCCAGTAGCTGGGACTATAGCTGCCCAACACCAAGTCCAGCTAATGTGTCTATTTTCGGTAGAGACAGGATCTCACTATTACTCATACTGGTCTTGAAATCCTGACCTCAAGCAATCCTCCCACCTTAGCCTCCCAGAGTGCTAGGATTACAAGTATGAGCCAGTACACCCCAGAAGTACTATTTTTACTTGAAATTTTATAAATTATTGAGCTTCTAGAAGAACAAGTATATTCTCATGTAAAATAACACCAATAATGCATGAATTATGGCACACTATCCTCTCTGTGTTGGAAATCCTTTGTTAAGCAGAAAATGATAATGAAGAAAATGAAATCATACCTTGCAAAATTCTCTTTCTCTTCACAGTTAAGCTCTTTAAGGCCATCATTTATGCGTTCCTTTTCCATTGCGAGTTCTTCCTGTTCTTTAGCTTTGCGTTGCACTAAGAAAAACAAAAGTAATTATGTGTCAACTGCCTTTTTCAGACAAGACTGGCCAACATCTTTCTGGACACCAGAGCCATTTTGTCTTTAGAAAGATAGAGCTTAAAATCATTGGGCTGGATCCAAGATCAGTAAAGCAGAGGTAGTTAACTCAATGGAGATGCGAATAGGGCTCATTCATAATATATGCTGCTGTCTGTCTACACAGATTTTTCTCTTCATCACTTTTCATTGCAAATCTATTTTGTACCAAATAACCAATGTTTAAACATTTCTCACTTTTCTCTTCTTGAGGATAATTTTCTTGGCATTCATATTAATAAGAAAGTTATTATAAGATAAATATTTTTAAAAGTATATAAAGGTCTTATAATTTTTGTTTGTTTGTTTTGGTAAAGACAGTCTCTCTCTGTTGCCCAAGCTGGAGTGCAGCAGTGTGACCATAGCTGACTGCAATAATGAAGACCTGGGCTATCTTAATAATAAAATTTTCAACATCTCAGTAGAAAAAAAAGATAAAACAAAAACAAAAACAAAAAACAGAATTTATAAAAGAATAAATAGGACTAGACAATATACATCTGAAATGTATATATTTTGGGTCCCCAAATCTATTTTAGAAATTTATCTTAACCAGATATTAGCCTCCTAAAATATGTACAGAGATAATAACCTGGAATGCTAAAATAATAGTAAAAGGATCAGAATGAATTTGAAGGTTGACTAGTTGTGTTTAGGACCATAAATTTTGGTCCATTTTTATAACATATTTCTAGGCAGCCATTAAACATCTTATAATTGATAACAAATGACTTTAAAATATCTTTGATAAATGAAAAATACAGACAATAAACCAGTATGGATAGAACATGACCAAAAGGTATAAGAGGATATTATGTATATAGTAAAAATACTGGAAGGAAATACACAAAAGTTGTAAATAGTAGCTATTCCTTAGTGGTAGAATTATGGTTGATTTTGTTTCCTTATTTATATTGTTCCAAATTTTCCATATTTTCTCAATATTTTCAAAAAATATAATTTTTATCACATTTATCACTGATGAATGCAAAAACCTTTTCAGCTTATGAGCTTTCCTCTCATTTGCTAAAAATTTCATCTAATACTAACTTCACAATTTTCTACTGCTATTGCAATTCCTGGAGTGGAGAATTAATTAATCAAACCAGGATGAGCTTTCTCTTAAGACCATTTTTCTTTCTCTTCAAGACTATTAGTGTGAAGTCTAATGGTACTCTAACAGTACATGCACCCATCTATTGCCTCTAATCTATTTCTGTCATTTCCATGTCCACTGGGCTGGACTGAAGCAATACAATGTTGTGGTGCTGTGTAAGAGACATGTCATGGCTATAAGATTAATAGTAGCCAGAGGTGATAATTTTACAGGGGCGGAGACAAGATGGCTGACTGAAGCCGGCTTTTCACAGAGGCTCCCAACCAGAAGGAGAGATAAAGGACAGAAATTTAGTAAGTAACCTGGTGGATTAGAGTTGCACCAAGAGAGAAGATTGAAGAACGCATATCAACCCCGCTGAGGCAAGCTGCGACCCCAAGGATACAAACAAAAGGTACAAAATCCATCACCAAGCAGATGGGAGTCCCCTCCCCCATGAGAATGGCTCAGAACGCCCCAAAAACAAATGAGCAGAGTTCAAAGATCCTCCCACTACACTCTATGGGACAGACCCTCTAAAAACTGGACCTACCTCCCCTACTAGGGTGCCACGGTGCCATTCTCCTGCCAGGCATAAAACTGTATAAAATGGTATATATTCTCTACCTGCAATTCTGAGCTCCCAGCACTCCCCTCCACTCTGACTCTGAGGTCTAGAGGCCTATCCCCCAGGAGTCCAGATTCTTGGGGGATTTCTTGACGGGTGTGGACAGGGCCTAGACTGCAGCTGGTCAGAGCTGATTCTGTGGCATGGGAGTGAGGAGATGATGATCAGCTGAGAGGGAACCATACCGGAGCGGCGGTGCCCTGAGGCACAGAGCAGTGGCCATTTTTGGCAACAATAGGGCTCACTCCAGGATATTCCAAAGCCACACTCCCTGTCTCCCTGGGCAAACAGAGGAGGCCGGGCATCTTCTCAGGTGACAACCACCTCAGACCAGATCTGGGACAGAAACGCAGGCCCGGTGAGCAAAGGGTTTGCCTGAGGCAGAACCGGCCTGGGTGGAGCGCGAGGACTAGAAAACACATGTATAGAGCTTTACTGAGCCCACGATGCACCCAGCCCTCAGGGGATTGTCAGCCTATAGACAAAGGAAGGCAGGAGGCTAGAACTGACAGCTAACCGAATACAAACCTGCAGGAGCAAAGACTGGGCCTGAGGAACAGGCTCTGGGAACTCAAAACAGCTGCTCTTCTGCAGGGGAATTTATCAGGGACAGAAACAAATTCCCGCAAAGTTGTTCTGTTCTGTGCTGTCAGTAACATCAATCAGGAGTGGGGCTGGAACTCAGTGAACACCCTCCAGCCTCCATCAAGCACTCAAGGTTATCAGGCCTCACCTCCCACTGCTGGATAGAGGCAGAGCGCAGCAGCCTGGCTGAGCAGATATAGATTTGCTTGTGATTCAGGCAGGTGCAAACCCCTGGAGTATCTGTTCACTAGAGGCAACTGGGTTGCAGCCCTGCAGGGCTATCTGTCACTGGGTGTGACAGAGATGCAAGGTTGGGAAGGAGGCATCAACCTTCCCAGACTAATCTCTTTCCTGAGTAGGTCCTCCTGACTTCCTGGAGCACCAGAGCAAGTCATATCTGAGTTGTCGCCAGACCCCTGCGATCCAGTTGCCAGAGACCTTTTAAACTCTCCCACCTGAGACAGGTGCTGACTGAGACAACTGATTTGGTCCTTTTGAACAGAGCCAATCGCCCGAGGACTATTCAAGTGGTGCCCTGGGTGTGTGGTTGTAGGAAGGTTTGATTTTCCTTTTCCAATTGTTGCCTGCAGCAGGCGGGGTGACTTAATTGCTGGTATTTCTCCATAGCTGAGACTTCAACCCAGAGTAACTATTTCACTAGGGTTGAACAGCGACCAGCTGAAAACAAGACAAAACCACTTAGCCCCACCACACCAAACAGGTCCCCAGTTTCTCAGGCCATAGCACTGTATGGGTCCTCAACAAAGCTCCAGGGGAAAAATCAAATGGTGTAAAATAATTATGGAGTGGAATCAGTGGAAAAACTCTGGTAACATGAATAACCAGAATAGATCAACCCCCTCCTCCCAAGGAAAGAAATGGCAGATCCCATTCATAAACAGCTGGCCGAGGTGTCAGAAATCGAATTCAGAATTTGGATTGCAAACAAGATTAGTAGAATGGAGGAAAATTTGGAATTAGAAATTCGAGGATCAATTCAAAAGTCAGAATTAGAAATTCGAGAAGAAATTCCAAAGTGGTCTCAAGAATTTAATGAATTTAAAGACAAAACCACCAAAGATTTTGACGCACTGAAGCAAGAATTTGCAGCCCTCAAAGATCTGAAAAATACAGTAGAATCCCTCAGTAACAGAGTGGATCAAGCAGAAGAAAAAATTTCTGACATTAAAGACAAAGCCTTTGAACACTCCCAAACTCTAAAGAGGAAGAGAAATGGAGAGCAAAAATGGATCATTCTCTCAGAGTGCTCTGGGATAATTTGAAGAAGGCTAATATCCACCTCATTGGAATCCCTGAAAGTGATGAAGTGGCCTCGCAAGGCACAGAGGCCCTTCTCCATGAAATTATGAAAGATAATTTTCCAGACATGCCAAGAGATTCTGAAATTCAGATAGCAGACAGTTTCAGAAACCCAGCAGGATTCAATCTGAATAAGACATCCCCCAGGCACATCATAATTAACTTCAATAAAGTTAATATGAAGGAGGAAATTCTGAAAGCAGCAAGACGCAAGAAATCCATTACCTACAAAGAGAAGAATATTAGAATGACTGCAGATCTCTCTACTGAAACTTTTCAAGCCAGAAAAGGGTGGTCATCGACTTTTAATCTCCTAAAGCAAAAAAACTTTCAACCCTGGATCCAGCTAAACTGAGTTTCATTTATGATGGAGAAATTAAATACTTTAATGACATTCATATGTTGAAGAAATTTGCCATAATAAAACAAGCTCTTCAGGATATTCTCACACCTATCCTCCATAATGACCAACCCAATCCTCTACCACAGAAGTAAACTCACTCAGAAACTTTTGATCAAACTCCAACTTCCACAGTGGCAAAAGGATTAAAAATGTCCATTGGACTTTTGAAGAACTCAATACCCAAAATTTTACCAGACTTATCAATATTCTCCATTAATGTGAATGGCTTAAACTGTCCTCTAAAGAGGCACAGGTTAGCTGACTGGATACAAAAACTCAGGCCAGATATTTGCTGCATATAAGAGTCACATCTTATCTTAAAAGATAAATATAGAGTCAGGGTGAAAGTATGGTCGTCCATATTTCAGGCAAATGGTAATCAGAAAAAAGCAGGTGTTGCAATTCTATTTACATACACAATAGGCTTTAAACCAACAAAAGTAAGAAAGAATAAGAATGGTCACTTCATATTTGTTAAGGGTAATACTCAATATTATGAAATTTCAATTATTAATATTCATGCACCCAACCAGAATAAGCCTCACTTTATAAGAGAAACTCTAACAGACATGAGCAACTTGATTTCCTCCAGCTCCATAATAGTTGGAGATTTCAACACTCCTTTGGCAGTGTTGGATCGATCCTCCAATAAGAAGCTGAGCAAAGAGATTTTAGCTTTAAACCTAACCATCCAACATTTGGATTTAGCAGACATCTACAGAACATTTCATCCCAACAAAATTGAATACACATACTTCTCATCAGCCCACAGAACATACTCCAAAATTGATCACATCTTAGGTCACAAGTCTAACCTCGGTAAATTTAAAGAAATAGAAATTATTTCTTGCATCTTCTCGGACCACCATGGAATAAAAGTTGAACTCAGTAACAACAGGAATCTACATACTCATACAAAAACACAAAAGTTAAATAACCTTATGGTGAATGATAGCTGGGTCAGAGATGAGATTAAGAAGGAAAATGCCAAATTTTTGGAAAAAAACGACAATCAAGACACAAATTATCAGAACCTCTGGGATACCGCAAAGGCAGTCCTAAGAGGGAAATTTACAGCACTGCAAGCCTTCCTCAAGAGAATGAAAAGAGAAGAAGTTAACAACTTAAGGGGTCATCTCAAGCAACTGGAAAAGGAAGAACATTCCAACCCCAAACCCAGTAGAAGAAAAGAAATAACCAAAATTAGAGCAGAATTAAATGAAATTGAAAACAAAAGAATTATACAACAGATCAATAATCAAAAAGTTGGTGTTTTGAAAAGGTGCATAAAATAGATAAACCTTTGGCTAACCTAACCAGGAAAAAAAGAATAAAATCTCTAATCTCATCAATCAGAAACAGCAAAGACAAAATAACAACAGACTCCTCAGAAATTCAAAAATCCTTAATAAATATTACAAGAAACTTTATTCTCAGAAATATGAAAACCTGAACGAAATTGACCAAACTTGAAAGCACGTCACCTTCCAAGACTTAGCCAGAATCAAGTGGAAATGTTGAACAGGCCAATATCAAGTTCTGAAATAGCATCAACCATACGAAATCTCCCTAAAAAGAAAAGCCCAGGACCAGATGGCTTCACTTCAGAATTCTACCAAACCTTTAAAGAGAAACTAGTACCTATATTACTCAACCTGTTCCAAAATGTAGAAAAAGAAGGAAGACTACCCAACATGTTCTATGAAGCAAACATCATCCTGATCCCCAAACCAGGAAAAGACCCAACAAGAAAAGAAAATTATAGACCAACATCACTAATTAATATAGATGCAAAAATATTCAACAAGATCCTAAGAAACAGAATCCAGCAACACATCAAAGAAATTATACATCAAGACCAAGTCGGTTTTATCCCAGGGTCTCAAGGCTGGCTCAATATACCTAAATCTATAAGTATAATTCAGAACATAAACAAATTAAAAAACAAAGCCCATATGATTCTCTCAATTGATGCAGAAAAAGCTTTTGATAATATCCAGCATTACTTCATGATCAGAACACTTAAGAAAATTGGTATAGAAGGGACATTTCTTAAACTGATAGAGGCCATCTACAGCAAACCCACAGCCAATATCGTATTGAATGGAGTTAAATTGAAATCATTTCCATTCAGATCAGGAACCAGACAAGGCTGCCCACTGTCTCCACTGCTCTTTAACATTGTAGTGGAAGTTTGGCCACTGCAATTAGGGAAGAAAAGGCGATCAAGGGTATCCATATAGGATCAGAAGAGATCAAACTTTCACTCTTCTCAGATGACATGACTGTATATCTGGAAAACACCAGGGATTCTACTACAAAACTCTTAGAACTGATCAAGGAATACAGCAGCGTCTCAGGTTACAAAATCAACATTCATAAATCAGTCCTTTATAAATACCAACAATACTCAAGCGGAAGAAACAGTTAAGGAATCTATTCCATTCACAGTAGTGGCAAAGAAGATGAAATATTTGTGAGTTTATCTAACAAAGGACGTGAAAGATCTCTATAAAGAGAACTATGAAACTCTAAGAAAAGAAATAGCTGAAAATGTTAACAAATGGAAAAA
>CAUYPK010102030.1:0-18298 GCA_963574355.1 Loris lydekkerianus | reverse complement strand
GGCTAGAGCCGCATGCGGCTCCCAGCCAAAATGAATTTCGGCTCTTTGCCTCTTATCATTATTTTGTATACTGTGGCTCTTTGCCAAGTTTGGATTTTGTTATGCCGCTTCTGAGGAGGGACCTCTGAGGAGCGATCTCCGAGCGCGTAGTCAAACTTGTTCGCTACCCCTGCCTGAAGGGCATCTCCAAAGCAGAAAGGAGACTCTTACATGGATACAAAATAACAAAATTGATACTTCGCTATGACTTAAAAAATAATGCATAAAGCCAAATTCTTAGGCATTCAATAAAGCGACTGGGTTTAGACTCTACGTGAGACATCTCAGCAGTTACTAGAAAAGCACCACAAACAAGGAAATGCATCTCCAGGGTAAGCTGTGACTCTGCCCTCCTTCTAGGTATTATCCCTTTTGTCTATTTCCAGTGGGCAATCCAGAGATATCACTACTAAGGAAAAGGTGACGAGCCTAGTAGTGGACACTTATGTCTCAGGCCTAAGGTCGGGAAAGGCACTGTGGTAGTTAAGACAACTGTACACTGGACAGAAAACACACCTCAGCCCAGCTATTTCTGGGGTTTGGGACACTAACTTTAACCTTCTACGTGCAAGAGACTGTGACACGAAAAATGAGGAGGAAGAGCTCAGACTGTGGCAACAGGAAGGTTAAAGGCCGAGAGGAGAGAAAAACTCACCCCTCCTTCCATCATTAATCTGCCCTGTCTCAAGGGAGATGGCAAATACTTAAAATATCAAGAGGCTTGGTCACTAACAAAGAACGGCTCATCTGGGAATACACTTCTAATCCGCCCTAAATTCCAGAACTTCCCTCAGCCCTTAAGATCACATTTAACTTGCCAGACAGTGAAGTTACAAGGAGGGGGAGGGGGGCTGGGGGCATTGCAGCAGTCAGCCCTGCCGGGGAAAGCAGTGCTGGGAAGTCCCGACTTTGTGACCTCTGAGGACTCCACCAGAGTCCCTCCTGCTCCCTAGAATGGCAGCCTCAAAGGGTACTGTCAAGTGAACATCTCTTTGTTTTGGTACTTTTTGTTGGAAAAAGAAGCTGACACTTTTTAGGACAAAGAAGTGATTCTAAATATAATGAATTTTTTTTTTTTTTTTTAAGTTGGAAGCTAACCTGGCAGTTAGTTCTTTGAGATAGATGTTTGATCCTCACAATTTTAGTTTATTTGGACTATACAGAAGTTTTCTAATTAAAAATAGTCTCTAACAGTTTTACTAGTGAATTCACCATTATTTCAGGCTTAAAATACAGTTTGCCTGCAGTCAGCCAAGATAAACTGAGAACAGCCAGCTTCAGCCACCTGGGGCCAGCCGAGGCCCTCCATCCCCCACAGGAAGTGGGTGCTGGCACACGTGGGTCGCACCATGCTTCTGAGCTCTAATTAGGTCCACCTGTAGTTCTAAAACAGGGCTGACTCAGGGGCCAGCAGGCTGAGGGCTTGAGTTGGTGCCAAGTGGACTTTGTTATTCTACGGCTTACACCCCACTCTCAAGGCCATCGTGGCATTATTCTGGGCCAGACCCAAGCCCCCCCACCTTCTCCCTTATGGGACAGCCAAGCAAGGTAGTGGGGAATGCTTTACATGCTCAACAAATAAGGGAAACTTGGGAAATGTCTGGTCCGATTCCTATCAAGGCCACCATGGTGCAGAACTGATTCTATGGGCTGGATACATAGAATACAAGTCCTGTGAAGGCAGGTGCTTGTGTGCATTTTACTCAGTTCTATTTCCCCAGGGCCCAGAACAGTGTCTGGTATACAATCAGAGCTAGGTAAGTATTTGGTGGAGGTGGTGCTGACTCAGAAGGAACCAGAGCTCAGCAACATGGGCCTGGTTTATGACCTAGAAATAGGAGAAGGGTAGCAGGACCTGGCAGAATGCAACAACCATTGCAGG
This sequence comes from Loris lydekkerianus, assembly GCA_963574355.1. Lineage (NCBI taxonomy): Eukaryota > Metazoa > Chordata > Mammalia > Primates > Lorisidae > Loris > Loris lydekkerianus. The sequence continues at coordinate 16,377 of CAUYPK010102030.1, read as the reverse complement.
CTTTTAAAAAAACAGACCATCAAGGTAAGTCCCACCTTATTAGTATCTTTTTGTTAATTCAGAAAACACTTATTGAGCACCTACATTGCACTAAGCCCTGTCTAAGTGTTAGGCATACCACAATGAGCAAGACAAAATTCACGTCTTTCCATTCTAGTAGGGAAGACAGACAATAAGCATGCAGGTTACTTGGGAGAGTTTAAACTGCTAAAAAGAAAAAATAATCAGTAAAAGAGACAGAGATGGATGACAGAGGAATGATAATATTTCCCCTGCTAGGATGTCTGAAAAGGACTTTCTGAGGACCCTATATTTGAGCTGATGCCTGAACACTTGAGAGGAAATCAGCCAAGAGCCTTTGGACAGAACATTTCAAACAGCAAGAGCAAAGACCAGGCACAGTCAGAAGGTCAAGGAATAGAGAGTGTGGGTAGAGATAGAGGGTGAGGGGTGCATGGGAGGAAGGGAGAGGTGAAATCTTTGTAGCCCTAGGTAAGGAGCTTACATTTTAAGTGAAGAAAAAAATAAGCAGAATTAAGTAGGAGAATAGGTTGATCTTTATGCATTAAAAAGATCTGTTCAGGCTGGGCATGATGGCTTATGCCTGTAATTCTAGCACTCTGGGAGGCCGAGGTAGGTAGATCACCTGATCTCGGGAGTTTGATGCCAGCCTAAAGAGCAGGAGAACCTGTCTATACTAAAAAAAGAAAAGAAATTATCTGGTGTCATGGCAGATGCTTGTAGTCCCATTTACCCAGGGAGGCTGAGACAAGAGGATCACTTGAGCCCAAGAGTTTGAGGTTGCTGAGAGCTGTGATGCCACAGCACTCTACCCAGGTGATAGAGTGAGATTCTATCTCAAAATAAATTTAAAAATAAATAAATAAGTCCCAGCTAAGGAGACAACAACCAAAGCAAATAGATAACCATCAGAATGGGAAAAGATATTTGCATATGATGAATCAGCCAAAAGCTTGATAACTAAGATCTACAGAGAAGTCAAATTAAGCAACATAAAAAGAGCCAACAATTCCTTATATCAATGGGCAAGAGAGATGAATAGAACCTTCTCTAAAGAAGACAGACAAATGGCTAACAAACATATGAAAAAATGCTCATTGTCCCTAATTATCAGAGAAATGCAAATCAAAACCACCCTGAAATATTACCTAACCCCAGTGACAATGGCCCACATCACAAAATCTCACAGCTGCGGATGCTAGGGTAGGTGTGGAGAGAAGGGACTTCTTCTCTTTGCTTGTGGGACTGCAAACTAATACAACCTTTTTGGAAGAATATGGAAAATCCTCAAAGAACTCGAACTAGACCTCCCATTTGATCCTGCAATCCCATTACTGGGCATCTACCCAGAAGAAAAAAAATCCTTTTATCACAAGGACATCTGCACTAGACTGTTTATTGTTGCTCAATTTACAATTGCCAAATTGTGGAAACAACCTAAATGCCCACCAATCCAGGAATGGATTAGCAAGCTGCGGTATATGTATACCATGGAATACTATTCAGCCACAAAATGATGATAATGTTACATCTTTTGTATTAATTTGGATGGAGTTGAAATACATTTTTCTTAGTAAAACATCACAAGAATGGAGAAGCAAGGATCCAATGTACTCAATTCTGATATGAGAACAACTGATGAACTGGAGAGCAGAGAAAGGGAAAGGGGGAGGGGGGGGGATCATGGGGTGTGACACACCTCTTGGGGGTAGGAGACAAATAGGGTCTTTACAAACAAATGCAAGCAGTGTAACCTGGTTCTTTGTACCCTCAATGAACCCCCAACAATAAATAAATAAATAAATAAATACATACATACATACATAAATACATAATAAATAATAAAGAACTCTTCATCTGTGGTCTGAAGCATCACTATGGGAGGAAGTAGAGAGGCCAGTTCAGAAGAATGCCCCAAGTCTTGCTTGGGCTGTAGCCCTGGAGGTGTTGAAAAGTCACCAGCTTCGGACTCAGTATGTGGCTTCTGGACCTGCTAATAGATTGCAGGTGGGCTATGAAATAAAGTGAGAAGGGTGACTTCTAAGTAAGACTCACTTAGTGATTCCAAGTAAGTAATTGAGGGGTGGTGGCGATTTTTTTTTTTTAATTTTTAAAATATCTTTTTTATTGTCTTAACCATTCATGTATATTTTGAGGGAAATTAAGAAATCCCAATTACAGAGATAGACTGTAAAAGACTTCCTTCCAACATAACTTTTGCACAGCTACTTTATGATTTGCATGTATTTTTACTGATATGAGGAAGGTTGAGGGAGAAATAGGTGTATGGGGTGAGTGCAGAATCAAATCTCTTTATGCCACATTAAGTTTGAAGTGGACTGGTAGACATGCAAGGTCTCATGATGTCAAGAAATTGACATACAGATTGGAAAGTGTGAGAAGAAATAGGGCTGGAGGTGGTGACTTGACTTAGGAGTTATCAGTAATTTGCGGCATGTAAAGCTCTGAACACCACGACAGGTGAACTCAGCATCAACAGCACCTTCCTCAGAGAAGCCAGTCCCAGGGCTACTGCTCTGTTCCCCAGCACTGGTGAGCTGATAGTCTGACTTCTTTCAGACCTTTTCTTGATTCTCTCCTTGATGTAATGTGAACAAAAGGGGAAATTATAGGGACAAAATACCTGATCAACATGAAACTTCAAGGATGATGGAAATTCCTTTTTAAACTAGATAATCTAGAGGGAAAAGCAGCAAAATGCAAATAGTAATTTTTCTTTAACTTGGTCTCAGTCTGCTTTTCTGGTGAAGCTAATGCCATCTGAAATGTTGGGGGTGGAACTAGGAAAAAGTCTCCAAACATTCCCTTTTCATGACATCATTGATTCTAGCCAAAGAATCAAGGGATCTTGGACAGCAGGACTTAGAAGATAAGGAAAAGGAAAAACCACTAACATTAGGTAATATAAACACAGAGCCTTTTTGTTTTTCACACTTGTAAAATATTCCATTCTGAAACCTACAAGGCTTCATTCCAAATATATATGATTTTCATTTTAAATTATAAGACTCATTGTATTTGCTGCAGTAAGCTTCAAAGGCACATCTGTAATTATGAGGAAAAAACCTGAAGCCTGAAGTTCTGTAACAAATAGATCTAGCTTTCTATTTTGCCATTGGGAAGCTAGGCAGACTGCACATTATGTTTCATAACCAAAATCCCCCAGAGTCCTAACACAAAACCCAAGCCATATACATGACTCGGCTTTGAAACAGTGGAATCCGGGGGTGCAGCCAACCTTCACTAAACAAGTCAAGGAATTTCCCATGATGCCAAAGACTCTAGTCAGAGTTTGTAATATATTGGGCCCCATTTTTCCCTCTTACACAGTGCAAATGTAAACAACAAAAAGGGAAGAAATAGAGGTAGAAAATGAGAGGAAGAAGCGAGTGAGGAAAGAAAGAGGAGGGGCAGAAGGGAAGGAAAGGAGGGAAAAAAAATTATACCTAGAGGTCAAAGGCAAAAGCTTAGCTTTTTCTCTGGAATAACTCAAGGGCAAAGGAAGTATATGGATCCTCTCACTTAGTATCAGAAAATAGCAGAATTCCTGACCACTACACCAGGAAACTGGATCTAAAATCCTAAGTTTTACTTTAAACTGAGACTCAGTCTGTGTACTGGAAATGTTTTTCCTCCTGCCCTCCTTTACTGAGAAGAAACAGGACAGTGGTCCATTGTTTTTATGTTCTTAATACCATGCCAGCCTCCGCCAAGGAGTTAAAACAAGAATGCTCCCTTTTGCTCACTCTCAAATGGCTGCTTCCTTGAACATGACCTTGCCCATTGCATACGAAATATTACCAAGTTTTATTAGACCCACATAGAAACCTGCCTGCTTTTCTCCACTCTCCCCTCACGCTGTTATACTCATGAGCACCATCTTACCAAAGAAAAAGCTTTTCCGTGCCTCTGTGCCTTGGCATTCACTCTCCCCTCCCATATCACAGTTACTTGTTTCATGTGTCTGTGTCTCCCGCTTATATACTTCACAGCCATACCCTGGTCTAGCATTACACTCAAAGGAAGGAATTGCAAGTAGAATATTTTAAAAATTCTTCCCAATTTAGGTCCTTTGGTAGGTTGATTGTTTTAATGGTCCCACTACATCACCTATGCCATGTACTTCTCACGCTGGGAACGCCCCACACCTAACTCTGGCTTCAACCTGATGACTTGTTTTGGCCTGTGGGATATTAGCAAACATAGTTCAAACAGAGGTGTCTGAAAGTGATTGCATGTTTCCACTTACATGAATGGGTCTCTGCTATTGCCAGGAGAACATGTTCAAGCTAACCTGCTGGCTGGTCATGTAGCAGAGCTGACTCGCCCCAGTCATCCCAGCCAAGGCTACGCTGGATCAGCCAATGGTAAGCCAATCCCCAGACATGGATATGAGCCCAGTAGAAACCAGCAGAGCTGTTTAGCCAGCTCACAGCTGACTACAGATTCCCAAGCAAGTGCAGTACAGAGCAGACCAGCCAACCCAGAGCAGAATCATGAGGGTAAATCAGGGTTCAGCCAACTGTGGCTCATGGACAGATCTGGCACACTACTTGTTTCTGTAAAGCCCATGAATAAAGCTCACAGGTCATTCAACTTCATGCTTTCCAAAAAATCAAAAGAATAGGATCACGCCTATAGTGCATAATGCAAGGGTACATGTCGGATCTATTAAGTATAGAGTATAAATGTCTAAACACAATAATTAAGTAAACAAGATGAGGTATATATTTAAAAAATCAAAAGAATAACATTTTATAACACAAGGGAATTATATGAAATTCAAATTTCAGTGCCTGTAAATAAAGTTTTATTAGAACACAGTCATGCTCATGTTGTCATTCCATTTCATCTATGGTTGCTTTTGTTCTATAAAGGCAGAGTTCAGAAACTGTATGCCTAAAAAGCCTAAAATATTTACTACCTATTCCTTTACAGAAAAAGATTGCTAATCCCTGACTAAATAAATGCTTATTGCTATGTGCCACTGAAGGTCAATGGTGTTTTTTCCTGTGGTTTTCTTTATGCAGGATCACTCTAGCAAATGTTTACTGACACATCTTCTCACCTGAGTGTCAATTTCTGTACCTGTTTTCTCCAACAACATACTGGTGGAGCAGCAGAGACCTAGGGTGAGAACAAAGGCAGGCCCCTTCTTCTCCCAACCCTAGGCACAGACCCTGTGAGCTGGGTTGATGGCTGGGACCATGGGCTGGAACAATGATGCCAGCACATCAAAGAATGTCACATTCTTCAGTGGTTTCCTGTCCAACCACAGCCACAGTGGCCAGTAAGGATCCAGAAAGTCACTCAACCTGCTAATGGTGCCACAAAGCTTATGAGCGAGAGATTCCATTCATTGCCAGCTGCGCATTGAAAGGTCAACTTACGTAGAAGCAGAGGTAGGGAGAGGAAATCTGACAAATGAAAGGAAACGGAGTGTTTACCTAGATTATTACCTTGGACAAAGTTTATCAGAACAGGCTAAAATTTAATTCCTACCCTGGGGTTCAGTGCTGGAAACTTGGGAGGAACATTAAATCTGTTAATAAAGAAAAAATAAATATTAAACATTAAATCTGTTAATAAAGAAAAATTAAATTACATTTTCTTATCAACTCTCTTGACTTCTCAGTGTATTGTGAGTGAATTTTTCAAATTTAATATAAATTTTTGTGGAATGAATAAATCAATGAATAAACCAATGAATGGGAAACTCACCACCATACTGCCAGGGCCTCTTTTTACCACCCTCTGGCATTTCTATCCAGTAGAGGTAATAGTCCAGAAATAACTCATTCCTCATCCTAAAACGCCTTCCAACTTCAAGGAGCAAGAAGCAGCTTCTAAGTCTAGCTCCCCTCATCCAGAAAGGCTTAAACACTCTTTCTCATCCTCCCTTCCCTTAGCTCAGGAACCTAATAGGTGGTCTCAAGGCCTTGAATAAATCCATGTGAAAGAGGCTGGCACCCTCCTGGTTAGAGAAGCTAGACTTTCAGTAGACTGTGGCCTTAAACCTGTACCAAAAATCTTCTGAGATTATAATGAGAACATGTTTTCCCCAGGAGGAGAGAAGGTCAGAGTCCCACATCTGGAGTTTGACCTTCCTGCATGTTGTCATTTCACCCACTCCAGGAAACCTTTCTGAGTTGAGCTGAAATGTGTAACTTCTCAACAGTGTGGCTGGTAGCAATCCCACCCAGCTGTGTGGAACAGGAAGTGACAGGGCAATTAATATTCTGTTAAAACTTCAGGGGTCTGCACTAAAGCTGGCCAGAAATCAGGGCTGACTCACTGCATTAAAACCCAACATGGCATTGTCTGCTCACTTCTGCTGACTCACGTGTCAGTCCTCAGCAGCGTGTACCCAGGCAGAGCTGCGAGGTCTTGCATCTGCCTTTCTTGGGGGTGTCACCCTTTAGCACCAACCACATCAGTTCATTCTCTGGAGAAGCTTCTATGATCAGCATGGATGGTTTTTAATGTGTGAAGAACTGTTTTATGGAGATCAGCCTCTTTCTCGCACTGTTTTATATGAAAACAGCATGAATAGCAATACAACTGCCATTAGAAAAGAACCGTAATACTTACCAGCTGGAAAGGGGGCTTAGCGATCAAGCTAAATCTCATAGGAAAGAAAGGGATCTTTCCTATGGGACAGTGGGAGGGAGGATAGCAAGTCGGGTAAGAGCTTTAAGTCAGTAACCTGAATGCAAGTCTTGTCTCTGCCACAGGTAGTAAAATTGTTAAGTAGAAGACTAATGTAGATTTTAAATAACTTTAAGCCAATTACTCAGACTCTCTGACCTTTGGTTTCCTTATCTGTGAAATGAGGAGTAATTATAATATCCACTCATTGGACAATCGTGAGGAAAGAATGAAAAGAGATAAAGTACAGAAAGAAAACAGTGCCTGGCACAAAGTGCTCCATACATGGTAGCTATTATTAAGACTGATGAAGAAATCCATGGAAACTTCTTTCCTGGAAACAGTATAGACCCTACATGTGTTTGACATTAGATTAGTAAAGGGTAAAGAAATATCACTGCAAGGGGGTATTGATGGGGGTAGGGAAGACAGAGTGGAAATAGTTGCCCAAGTGCAAGATGGGTCCTCAGTATCTTTAGGAGCTGTGCTTCTGGGCCTCAGGTAGGGAAATACCCACCTTTCTATCCTGGTTTCAGGTCTGCCGAAGATGGATGTTCATTTAAAACAAACAAACAAACAAAAAAAAAAAACCTCTGATTATAAGTCTTTGAAGACTCTGCTCAGATTTCCCTTTAAGGGCCTCATTTAAGTGTACATACAAGGCAGCAGAGTCCAATTTAAAAAAAAATGCCTGGGCAGTAATGAAATACAGAAACTGATACTTACATGATACTGTTAAGTATACTCTTTTTAAACCACTAATTCTTATTCCACAGAAAATGGTCCTTATGTCAAAGTCCTTAAGAGGTCCAACAGCTTGTATAACCAGCAAACCTCATGGTTAGTTAACAGCTTTCAGGACTTGGATTCCCAGTGATAAACAAAAGAATTCCGAAGGCCACAATCCATAAACTCTCCATAGAAACATATGGAACTACTTAAGGAGGTTGGCTCAGGGCTGTTGTTTTGAAAACAAGTATCCTCAGCCAGGATCTCTGCTGAGCGCTATTTATTGAATGGTTGGAGAAGGGCAAGACCCCAAGGATCCCGTAGGGCTGCTCTTCAGCAACCTCCAGCATTTTGCAGATAGTGCTCTAAGCCTCCGGACATCCTGAAAGAGATGCAAGATGTCTGTACACTTGTGTCCATTTCACCCAAGGCTTCATGGCTGACCATGGAGGAGCCTGCACACCTTAACTGTCCTCCTACAAATCTCTGACTGCAAGGTCTTATGCTTCCAAAACTCTCATTGCTTACTCTCAAAACGTCCTGACTACAAACCCCCACCCCGGCAACATTCAACTGACCACTCCCTTCTTTGTATCTCCCCAATAATTCATTCAAACTTCAATTATATGATAAATGATTCCAAGCCAGTCTGCTACTACTGACTTTTTTTTTTTTTTTTTGAGACAGAGTCTCACTATGTTGCCCTCGGTAGAGCACAGTGGCATCACAGCTCACAGCAACCTCCAACTCTTGGGTTTAAGCAATTCTCTTGCCTCAGCCTCCCAAATAGCTGGGACTACAGGTGCCTGCCATAATGCCTGGCTATTTTTTGTTGCGGTTGTCATTGTTGTTTAGCAGGCCTGGGCCAGGTTCAAACTCGCCAGCCTCGGTGTATGTGGCTGGCGCTGTAACCACTGTGCTACGGGCGCTGAGCCTACTACTGACTTTTATCTGCTTCTCCACGTCTCCTGGATTTGGCTTATGTATGCAGTTAAATGAGAAACTTAAAGGGAAATCTGAGCAGTCTTCAAAGATTTATTAATATAATCAGAGGGGTCTTTTCTTGAAAGTAAACAAATATCTTCAGAAGACCTGAAGTAGGTACTCAACAATTCTTTTATTGTTTTATTAATAAAATATAATTAATTAAGATTATAAGTTAATGATATATTGATTAGGTTCTGCCATCTTGACCCTTTGAGTAAGTGCTAAACCCATGGCTAGAACTTAAAATTCTGATATTCCTATGACAATCTACTACACAAAGACTTCAAGCAAATTCCTCACATAATCGCTCTCTGATGGCCACCAAGACACAGATATGGGAAGATTTATGATTCATTCATCATCATATTCCAAAACTTGGACATAGCCAAACTTCCTGGCTTATCTATGTTGTTTAAGGATGAAGAGAGAATTTCCTAATACTTTGTGTCTTGGTCCCAGAACCATACAGATTGTCTTTCCCTTTCTAAAACTAATAATGAGGATTTTCTTATAATTATTAAAATGTTACTAAATATTTTTTTGTTTAAGTAAAATAGCAGACTAAGTTAAATTCCATTATTTAAGAAAAGCTAGACCTGCTTGATAAAATTTAAAATGTTTTCTATTCATGGATAAGCTCTCAAGAAAGAAAGAGAAGTGGCCAAGCACCAGAAACACAGAGAGAATGAAAGCAGAATGAAGTTTCTAAGTGCCAGCTCATGATGTAGTTGTGCTATGGTGGTGGAGGGCAACCATTGATTCTATTATTGATTCTAGTCACCTAACAGCTTGGGATTTCACACTCATATGGAGAAATAAGGTAAGCACTGGGCCCAAGTGAGCAGGGGATTAGAACTGAGAATCCTGTACAGAAGCGGGGACCCTTGAAATCCTGTATGCTGTGCAAAAAAGAAGTCTGGATAAAAATCCACTTATTCACATGGAGAGACAATGACCAAATTAAAAACATATCTGAATGGGTTAAACAGTAGATTGGTTAAAGCAAGAGAAATTATAAAGTGGAAAAAAGATTTTAGGACATTACCCAGAAGGCACAGATATATAAATATCTGGAAATAGGAAAGATTAAGGGACATGGAAGAAGGGATGAGGAGGTACAGCAGAGATGTAATTCCAAGAATGGAAAATAGAGAAAGGAAGAAGGGGCAATGTTTGAAGATGTAATGGTTGACATTTTTCCATTAGTGAAGAAAACATTTGAATTCTGAAGTTCCAGGATCATAATGAATTCCAATAAGGATAAATCAAACTTAAAACATCCAAAGCTAGCCACACATAATGAAACTGCAGAACACTGAAGACAAATATCTCAAAGTACTATAATATAAAACAAATTAACTACCTGTATTCTATACCCAGCTGTACTAGTTTGTTAGAGCTGCCGTAACCAAATACCTCAAACAGCAGAAATTTCTTTTTCACAGTTCTGGAGGCTGGAAGTCAAAGATCAAAGTGTCACCAGCTTTAGTTTCTCCTGAAGCCTCTCTCCTTGGCTCCCTGATGGCCACCTCTTCTCTGTGCCCTCACACAGCCTTTCCTCTGTGCACATGTTATAAAAACAGTCATATTAGATTAGAACCCACTATTATAACCTTATTTAACCATAATTACCTGTACAAAGGCCCTGTCCCAAAGTATAGTCATGTTGGGGATGAGAACCATAACATAAGAATTCTGGAGGAACACAATTCAGTCCATTGTATCCCCTAAACTCTCATTGAAAAGTGGAAGTGAAATAAAAATATTTTTAAAAAACTCCAGTAAAGTTTACTGCTTATAGATAATGATGAAATCAGCTCCTCCATAATGATCCAAACTTATGCTATCATTTTTAAAAGTTAAAACTGAACTGATAAAAATTTCCTAAAGAACTGCCATGACCTTTCTTACAGGTCTTTCAATGTCATATTCCCCTATTTCTTCAGAACAAAGAGTCTTCTTCTTTTAAGATATATATTTGAACCTTTTTTATATGAGTATTTCAACTCTTCTCAGATTTCTTGTTTTGAGAATGTATATTTGACTCTCTTTTGAAGTTTGTTGGTTTGTGACTGCTAGTCCCTCTCTTCCTTATGTATCCCAAAGCAATTCCTAGGGAGAGAATATGTGTGAGTGGGGGTGGGAGGAGCCTTGTATTCAAATATAAAAGAGAACTTACAAAATTAATTAAAGTTTGGTAGAGAGAATTTAATTGCTTACATTGGTCATGAAAACACAAAGAAGTCACATATGGAAAAGAGAGACAATATAGACTTTAAAAACAGCAGGATGCTGCTACACTATCCATGAGCAAGAGGAGCAGGACTCAGAGCCAAGCCACTGGGTAAGCCCTCAAACTATGGAGGGGCACCCAGGGGGAACCAGAGTCATGGAGGAGATACAGCTATCACAAGTTGCTAGAAGAGGAATCCAAGCTTCCAACAGAGTCTCCCACTGACTAAACTTACCTAGACAGCAGAGCTCAAGGAGTTTGGAAACGTAGTCACCTATAACACAGAGTATGAGAGAAGGGCAGGGGATGGATCTGAGCAAAACATAGCTGATTAGCACAGTAACAAAACCAAGTTAGAAGGGCCAAGAAAGGGGAAGGGAGGAGGGAGGTTATGTTGGAAGGAGGCTAATGGGTGGGGCCATGCCTACAGCGCATCTTAGAATGGGTACAGGCAAAACTTACTAAATGCAGAATACAAATGCCTACATACAGTGACTAAGAAAATGCCATGAAGGCTACATTGAACAGTTTGACGAGAATATTTCAGATTGTATATGAATCCCGCACATTGTACCCCTTGATTGCACTAATGTACACAGCTATGATTTAACAATAAAAATAAATTAATTAATTTAAAAAAAACCAAGTTAGAGTTTTAAAAGAGGATAGATTTCTGTAGGTAATAAAGGATGCAAGATGTGAAAGGGTGATCAAAAAAATAAATAATTAGTAAGAATTTGGAAAACTTGAGCCACACAAATTAAGACTCTTGATCTAATTTAGAGCTTCTCACAGTTGTGTCAGACATCCTAGAAGGCCAAGCATCAGTTACAGATGTCCCAAGAGATATTGATCCCTTTGGCCCCCAGGGAAGTCTGGCTTGACCCCACAGGCTGTTGGAGGCTTCAGTCCAAGCTCCTTGGAGGGAGGACAGCACGGGGCGAGGTCTGACAGGAAGCCCCACAGTCCCTAGAGTGCAGCACAGTAGAGCAAAATGGAGTACTCCCTGCTTTGCCCCATGGGCCTTGCGCAACCAAGACACTCTGGCATGTGGAGCTGCCCCACAGGCACAGAGGACAGAGCCTGCCCACTGGGGCCAAGGGTTAGCAGAGTTCCAGGGGAATTGTTGCTCCAGGTCACTGGGGAGCAAGGAATGCAACCCAACTCCAGACATGGGGTGATGGAGAAAGAGGACCCAATACCTTTACATGTATTAAATACTGCTCTGGTTATCTACTGCTGTGTCATAACCTACCTCCAAACACGATGGCTTAAACAACAATCATTTCATGATTTCTCTTTATTTTTTGGGTCAGGACAGTGGGTGGGACTTAGCCGAGCAGTTCTTTTGCTCCACTTGAGGAACATACACTCAGTAGTATTCAGTTGGTGGCTGGGCCAGGCTAGGGGTGATCAAGATAGCTTTCTTCACATACTTGCCACCTCCACAGGATGGTTAGATGGTGGAACTAACCAGAATATCCTCCATCTCTCCATACACATATAGGGCCAGGTCTTCCCTACGTGGTCTGTCTAACAAGACAGTCAGATTTCTTACCTGGCAGCTCAGACACCAAGAGGCCAGTGCAGAAGCTTTCAAGTCCTTTTGAAGAACAGGATTGGAAACAACAGAGTATCACTCTTCCCAATCCAGTTTGCTAAAGCAGTCACAGGTTGACTCCAATTCATGAGAAAGGGAAATGAACCCTACTTCTCAATGGGAGGAGTGTCAAAGGATTTGCAATTGTCTTTAACCCACCATCAATGCTTTGTGACTAATGTCCACCTGAGTGGCCCCAAGCTAGAGGCAAGTAACTATTCTAAACATATTATTTGCATAGTAAAACTTAACTAGATTTTTTAAATACTTGGTATGTGAAATCTTATTTGAATTTAAAGTCTGTTTGCCCTGTGTATATGTAAGGGTTCAATCAGAGAAGCAAAACATCTAGGAGATAAGACACCCATATATCTAGACAGATAGACACATGTAGATAAATGATCAACAGAGGATAGACAGACAGATAGATGATAGATAATAAGGACTTTACCATGTGCAACTATGAAAGCTGATTAAATAGTCTCTATTATGCTATTGTATTTGTGTCTAATGTGGGATTTGAAGCTCAAGAGCAGGCAAGACACATATAAATAGGAAAAATGGATCAAGATGAAGCTGGAACCTGAAGAACGGCCTGGAAGCAGTTCTTGCTGTCCCCAACCTTAATGAAGTAAATATCTTGCAGGAGATGCTAATGCCCTTTGTCACAAAGCTTAACACAAACCTGGCTCAGGAACTGGAGAAGCCAAAGGAAGATTCAGGGGAAGGTGTATCAGTTTCAGGCCCAGATGCCACCCTAAGCAAATGAGATGAACCAACAGATAAAGCAACAGGTGTGAGCTATAAAAAGTGTCTGCTCCAACCTTCTCATCATTAAAGCTTCTACTTCACTTCCACCCTCCAAATCTCATGCAAAAATGCCTCTTACAGCCCACCCTAACTGGAAACACATAGGGAATGGACTTCTGGGAAACAGTCTATCTAGTCACATTAACACATAACAGAGCCACCCCTCTTATAAGAAATTTCAACATTACATTTTCAATGAAATAAAGGAAGAGATTTAGATGCTTTTAATATAATTTCAACTGTTTGAATTGTTTTAAAATAATTTTGGTAATCTATCTAGGTGAAAATTTTCATTGCTTCTTTACCTCCAAGTCTATGGGGAGAAACCATTATTAATCAGGAATGATGTTTAGACATTTCAAACATAAAATCTGATATAAAATGGTTATATTCATGGAAGCAAACTCAAGTTCCTAACATAAAATTTTGAAATTTTTTAATTTAGGCTTATAAAAGTTGACTAGCTGATGCTTTATCTAATAGTTTGTATTTGTAATACATATTTTAGTAAACTCTGTAAGACATTGTGAATCAATTTCAACTTATGGTATTGTACTGTATAAACATTAACATTTTCTACATGTACCATGACACGAAAAAAATCAGACCTATTACTGTAAATTGGTATATATAGGTTTCCATACCTAATGAAAAAGAATGTACATTCTGTTCAAGGGCACATTGTACATTTTCAGAAACTGACCACATTTTAGTCCATAAAGCACATCTCAACATATAGCAAAAAATTGATTTTATATATGGTAAGTAAAGGAACTTGGAATATGTCAATAAGTTAATGATTTTTAAAGAGCAAAAAGAACTCAATATATTTGGGAATTTTAAAACATGCTTTTCTTAGGCAAGATCTTACTCAACTTCTAGTTTCAAGCTATTATCTAAAACAAAAATTCTGAATATATTTACGGAAAAATGTTTTTTAAAATGCTTTTAAATAAATCATGGACCAAAGAAGAAGTAAATGAAAATAGAAATTAGAAAATATTTAATACCGAGTCAAAATTAACACTCCATAAAAAAATGTGTGAAGTGCAGCTAAAGCCATAGTTAGAGGAAAATTTATCTTCAAGACTTATATTGGTGTAAAGGAGTTTAAGATTAAACATAGCTAAACATATAAACTAAGAATTAGAAGAAAAAACAAACCCATTAAGAGCAAATTGAATAAAGGACATAAAATGATAAAGAAAAAGATAAGATGAGAAATGAACTAAAAACAATGAAGTGACAGAAAGAATCACAATTCCAGAGATGTTTCTTTGAAAATAGACAAATTTTAGCAAGACTTTTAATAAAAGAGAATAAGAATAAAAGATACTACAAACAATGCTTTGAACAACTATGTTACAAATTAATTAGAAAATAAAGGGAAATAGGCAATTTTCCTGAAATAAGCAAATAACTAAAACTGATTCAAAAAAGAAATAGGAAAATCTAAATAAACCATTGAACAACAGGAGAAACTGAATCAGTAATTGAAATCTGCCCATGTCTGGGAGCAGTGCCTTATGCCTGCAATTCCAGCACTTTGAGAGGATGAGGAAGGAAGATCTCTCGAAACCAGGAGTTCAAGAACAGCCTAGCCAACACGATAAGACTTCTGTCTTTATAAGAAAATTTTGAAGATTAGCCCAGCATATGGTCCTTACCTGTAGTCCTAGTTTCTGGGGAGGCTGTCGCAGGAAGATCACTTGAACCCAGTAGTTAGAGGGTGTGTAGGACAGTGAGCTGTGATGACTCCACTATACTCCAACCTAGGTGACAGAGTAAGATTTTTGTCTCTTAAAAAAAAAAAAGAACCAGCCCAGAACTTTTTTGGAGGTATTCTACCACAACTTCAAAGAATAGATAATCCCAAAATCATCCAAAGAATAGAAAAATATCAAAGGAAACTACACACAAACACATTTATCGCTCATGAGGCAGATACACCTTTATCTTAAAAAATAGACACAAAACTGTAAAAAGTCAGTCACACTTCTGAACAGAGACACAAAATTTTTAAATGAAGCATTAGCAAATATATTTCAGCAATGTATTTAAATACATATTAATACACTATTAATAATTTTTATTTTTATTTATTTAATTTTTAAATTTTATTTATTTATTTATTTATTTGCAGTTTTTGGCCGGGGCTGGGTTTGAACCCACCACCTCCAGAATATGGGGTCAGCGCCCTTTGAGCCACAGGCACTGCCTTTATTAATTATTTTTAAATGTTCACAATTCTATAGCAGGAGAGAAAAAAAGTATGTTTTTTCCATATATGCAAAACAATTTTTTGTAGAATACAATAATCCTTTTATGTTTAAACTGATAGCTAACAAAAAAAACAGAAGGAAATTTTCTTAACCTAACAAAGGGCATCTACCAAAACTATATAGCAAATATTATGCTTGATGCAATACAGAAATACTCCTGTTTAAATTTCAAATAAAAGAAAACCCATTATAATCATTTCTAGTTGATTTTGTTCTGGAGGTTATTAAATAGCATAAAAAGATAAGAAATAAAAGGAATGGAAGATTGGGAAGAAGGAAATAGCACTGTAATTATTTGTAGATGATGTAAGGGAGTTTAGCAAGACTGATGGATTAAAATGTCAACATGGTGCTCGCTTCAGCAGCACATATACTAAAATTGGAATGTTACAGAGAAGATTAGCATGGCCCCTGCACAAGGATGACATGCAAATTCGTGAAGCGTTCCATATTTTTGTGCTTACATCAGATTTTTAGAGGTTTTTTTGTTTGTTCATTTTCTTTCGATGTTTTTTACCTTTTTTTCCAATTATTTTACAATTATCATTATTTTTTTTAATTTATTAAATCATAGCTGCATACATTGATATGGTTATGGGGCATCATACACTAGCTTCACAGACCATTTGACACATTTTCATCACAATAGCTAACATAGCCTTCCTGGCATTTTCCCGGTTACCGTGCCAAGACATTTACATTCCACATTTACGAAGTTTCACATATACCCTTGTTAGATGTCCCTCAGGTGTAATTCCACCAGTACTCCTCCCTCCACCCACCTTCCCCCTCCTTCCCCTCCCTTTCCCCCTTTCCCCTATTCTTAGGTTGTAACTGGGTTATAGCTTTCATGTGAAAGCCCTAAATTAGTTTCATAGTAGGGCTGAGTACATTGGGTACTTTTCTTCCATTCTTGAGATACTTTACTAAGAAAAATATGTTCCAGCTCCATCCATGTAAACATGAAAGAGGTAAAGTCTCCATCTTACTTAAGGGTGCATAATATTCCATGGTGTATATATACCACAATTTATTAATCCATTCGT